>VDFB02109042.1:77473428-77533976 GCA_007258455.2 Sequoia sempervirens | reverse complement strand
TTTTGGTGGTATCAATATGACTTCTAAAGCCATAGAGACACATAATCACATCGGTGAGACACTTCCAGTGTCTTGCCAAGATACAATTCTAACTAAGGATTTTGATCGCCCGTAAATCCATTTGGAGTGAGCTCGACCAACCATGAGGAGCTGAGGTGAGCTGTGGCAGTCTAGTCAGAATGTAGGATGTCAACCCAGGATGAATACAATATATATATCTTCTAAGCTTAGGGGGCATTCAGTGCAGCTCTTCAATGGGGGACTCAGTAGCTAGACACAATGGATTAGAAGAATTAATGCTACAAAAGATCTGAAGGCTTCTCCAAGAGCGATTCTTCACACTGACACACACAACAAGGACACATAGGGATGCAACATTAAGTTCAACAAAATATCTAGGGGAAAATCCTATCTCGAATCAGGATATTTTTGTAAGCCCTAAGGGGCCGACATGCAATCTATATATAAGGCATTTTTTTCTTTTTATAAGGGGTTTTGATTACACACTCTGAAGAATTAGTGATTTTTTAATCAATCCTTTCTCAATCAATGTATGTTTTCTGTAACTCAACTGGAATCCTGAATACAACATAGAGTTTACCTTGGAAGGTTTTTTTCATGTTTGTATTGATTCTCATTTCTGTATCTTTCTTTTGAACAATGCAAGTCTTTAACTATGTTTTATAATTCTATGTTCATATCTTAGAGATGTGAAATTAATCTTTCCTTCCTGAGATGTGTATGTGGGCCAAACCTATTAGGACTAAATCATTAAGTCTTAAAGAAGTTGCTCTGGGAATAGCAATTAGGCTTTCAAGTGTATGTTATTCCTGTGTTCATTTCATGATTTCTTATTAGTTTGGTGTATCACCCTAGTGTAGTCTTTTAATTTATGCATTTCTTCCCTCTTTCCTCTCAAAGAAGCAATAGTTTAGGTGATACCCAAAGGAAGCTGGCCCTCTCCGGAGGTTCATTTCAGCCATAGGTGACCCACAACCTTGAAATGATCCCATGTTGCTCTAGAATGCTCAAGTTTTTTTGTAAACTTTGGACAGGGTGCAATTCTAGGTGACAACAAGACCTTATGGAAAAAGTTGGGGACTAATTTGCAATATAGTTCTACCTACAATCCTCAAATGGATGGGCAGATATAGGTGGTCAATAGATCACTTAGTAACTTGTTGAGTTAATAAAAGAGCATGGTCTTCAATGGGATTTGGTGCTGCCCTAGGTAGAATATGCCTATAATGACTCCATAAATAGAAGCATAGGAAAAAAACCCCTTTGAACTAGTGTATGGAATGAGCCCAAGGGGAATCTTTGAGTTAAGATATTTGAAGGGAATGGAGAAGAGGAGTGTAGAAGGAAAGGAGTTTTCCATTACAATGAAATCCATTCATGATCAAGTGAAGGAGAGTCTTAATAATAGTGTGGACAAATACAAAGAGAGGGCAAATTTGAAAATGAGAAATGTTCAGTATAAGGTGGGGGATCTTGTTTTCTCATATTTTAAGAAAGAAAAATTACCTAAGGGTAGATATACAAAGCTCCAAATGAAGAAAATAGACCCTTGCAAGATCATTCATAAATTTGGGAAAAATGCCTACGAGATAGCACTCCCTCCTAGAGTGGCTATCTCTCCTATATTTAATGTTGTTGACTTGTACCCCTTTAAGGGATATTTGGATGTAGGTACATGTGTGGAAGCTAATGAAGATATGGTGTAGGACCTTCCACCATTTGAACCTTTGAAACTTGAAGCAATCCTTGACACTAAGGAGGTGAAAAGGACAATAAAGAAGGTATATAATGAATATCTAGTTAAATGGAAGGGTCTTCCACTTGAAGACGCAACTTGGATGAGTGAAGAGGACATCAAACATCATGGAACTTCTCTGAAACAACTAATCTTAGGTGGTACTTGAGATCTCTTCCACCCCGAGTGCATGGTGCATGAGCACCTTGGGGTTTCCATGCTTCCATGAGGCTTTTGTCACATTTTTTTTGGTTTTTCAAAGTGATCATGATGTAATAAGTTCCAATGGACCATTTGTGGCATTTTATAATGGTTTGTAATAGGTTTACAATGTTTTGTAATAGGTCTCATGTCATATTGTAAACTTGGTTCATCTAGGCTTAAGAAAGATAAAAGTTGCCATGATGAAGCCAAGTAGTAGGGATGATGTAATTTGATGTTTTTAAGCAAGATATGTGTGTCTAGGATCAATTTGTATTGAAATGGAGTCAATTTTGAGGCATTTTTGTATATGTTGTTATAAGTTGTCATAAGTTGGCAACTTTTCCAAAACAGGTGTCATTAGTCCTCCAATGGTTCTCTAATTCAAAAGTTAGTTGAGGGACATTGGAAGGAGTTGAAAATTTTTTATAATTCCTCCTTTGGTTAGGGGCATGGGTATTGTTGAAGTTTTGTGAAGATCTAATGCAAAGAACAAGCTCTGTTTCTCTAAATTATATGTTTTTTTTTCTAATATTGTGCTTGGTAGGGCCAGGAATCTCTTTGAACAGATATAAATATGACATGGATGGATAGGGGGATGAAGTATCTTCCATTTGGTGGTTATTTGGTCCAATTTCATTAGGTTTTGAGGAAGTTATAGTCATTTTTCTAGAAGTGGTCTGAAACCCTCAAAAACCAAGGTTTTGTGAGAAAAATGTTTGTATCTTCCAATTCCACCATCGATAAATGCTAAATCTAGGTGGAATGGAAGGTTTCTAGTTCTTTCTCTTAAGGAATTTTTATTTTGATTATCTCTGTTGGACAAGGTTACAAGGGTGCATAATCCTGAATTGGAGTGATGGATGAATAGGGGTTTCTAAGTGCAGGGTCTAGTTGATATTCATGTTTTGTCATGTTAAAAGTGTTCAAAAAATTATCAAGTCCCTTGGCTATGTCTAGTTGTGAGAACCCTTGTTGAGTGGTTGGGTTGTCTCCATGAAGGAATAGTGGAATTAAAGAGTCCACTTAGAGTATTTGAGAGAAGCTTGTCATTAAAGTCTTGGCTTAGAGTATTTGAGAGAATCTTATGATTTCATCTAATTATGCCAACTGCTTCATTTTATCCTCCATAGGTTCAGGGATGTCTAGATCTTCTTGGAACATGAACTTATATATTGGTTAAAGATTTTGTATAGGCATCCTTGCTTGTGTCCCATTGACTAGTTGAAAAGGTGATTTTCCTGTTGACTTCTTCACTATGACTATATCTACCCAAACTGCCATCCTTAATTTGGAATCCCAACATTTTTTGTTCTTTTCTAGCACCCTCTTAATTATTTTTAGAATACTCTTGTTGCTTGATTCAACCTATCAATTTTCTTGTGGATGATATGGAGATGGATATTAAATTTTTATTCCATATGTTTCAAATTTTTTTTTGAATTCTTCTAATCTAAAGCACATACCATTGTCAATGATTATCCTTACAGGTGTCCCAAACCTTGTGATGGTGTTCTCCATTAGAAAATTCATCACAACCTTAATAGTGGCCTACTTTGTAGGCATTACTTCTATCCATTTTGTAAAGTAATCAATTGCCACTAGTATCCATTTGTGACCTCCACTAGATTTTTCTTGTTTTTCTCCAATGAAATCAATCCCCCATTGATGAAATGGAGCTTCAACTTTCATTATTCTTAGTGGCACTGCTCCTTGGTATTTCATTTTTCTAGAAAATATTTGGTAGGCTTCACACTTTCTTACATAAGCAAAAGAGTCATTGAAAGCCCTAGGCCAATAGTATACAACTCTTAAGATCTTGTGGGTAGTAGTTTTGGCCAAAAATGTCCCCCATAGACTCCTTGATGCATCTATTTTAATACATGTTTTGCTTATGACTCATTTAGGCATAACAATAATACTCCATATCTATTTTTCCAATACAATTCTCCATCCATGAAGACATATTTTGAGGCATGCAATTTTAAGGTTCTCTTTTGATTTTCACTCAAATCTTTAGGACACTTCTGGATTTTGAGATAGTACATTATATTAGTATACCATGAAGTGTGCTCAATACTAGCGATCATATTTTATTATTCCCGTATGTTACATATTTAAGACACTTCAAGGTGATTTGGATTTCAATATTGAACTCTTGAATTCTATTAATCCATCTACACCATCTCCCTATGACTTTAGTCTACACAAATACATCTTTTATTGCAACATTACAGACATAGGAAACTATCTTTGCACCTACCAAATAAGGTTTGAAAGCTTTAACTTCCTTGACAAGTGCATACACTTGCTTCTCTATGATGTCATATTTTAATTTTTTTCCTTGAAGGGATTTTCTAAAAAATGATATTGGTTGTTCATACCCTTCATCATTTTTCTACAACTATACTGCTGCAACTGTGTGGTAGGATGCAAAGGAAAAAATTTGGAAAGGTTTTCCAAAGTTAGGGGATTTTAAAAATGGGGCTTCCTTGATTTATCTTTTGATTGATATCAATTCATCAATTGCTTTTGGAGTCCAATCAGTCTTAGCTCCTTTCTTCAACATTTTGGAAATGGGCTTAACAATCTCAACAAAATTTGATATAAACCTTCTTACAAAGTTTATTTTTCCAAAGAAAGACTAGATGGCCTTTACTGTCTTAGGGATGGGGATATTTTTTATGGCCTCTACTCTTTTTGGATCAATTCTAAATCCATCTTTGGACACTATGTGACCTAACAACTTTCCCTCTGTTACAAAAAAATGACACTTCTTAGGGTTCAGGAAAATACCATACTCTAGGGCTTTAAGGAAGATATTTTATAGATGTTCTACATGATCTTTAGCTTTCTTTGAATATGTTGTGACGTCATCCTAATACACCACCATTATTTTATTGATTAGATCATAAAAGTAAACATCTATAGCTCTTTGAAACATGGCACCATCATTTGTGAGGCCAAATGGAATTCTTACATATACATATGTGCTCCAAGGTGTGGTAAACACAGTCTTATACTGCTCTGATTCCTTCACTTTCACCTGATTATACCCCAAAAAATCAACCATCATGGACAATAATTCACATCCAGTCACTCTTTGCAGCATAGCCTCCATGTTTGGGATTGGGTAGTTATCTTTTAGGGAGGAGACATGCAAATTTTGAAAATCCACACACAATCTTATGTCTCCAATATTCTTTTGGATAGGCACCAAGTTGGAAACCCATGAATAATGCCTAGTGGGCTTGATGATACCTCCCTCCCTTAGCTTCATGAGTTCTTCATGCATCTTGGGCTCTAGGGTGGGATTTATTGGCCTTTTTTTTTGTTTGAAGGACTTTGCATTAGGATTCAGTGGGATTTAATTTTGAAATAGATCTTCTCTATATTCTTTAAGTTCATCATATGACCATGCAAAAAAATACTTGTGCTTTCTCAACAATACGATCAACATCTTTCTAATTGTAGGGCTTATCTTCTTTCTAATATACACCTTTTTTTGGATCCAACTCAGTCCTAAGATTAATTTCTTCAATGTCTTCCCTTCTTACCCGTGTTTGTTTCATAATTTCTCTATCATTCCCATCAAATTCCCTTTCTAGTGTAACTATTCCTTTAGGGATCTTATTCATTTTGAGATGCACTACCTCTTGGCCAAACACAATTTTTTTTCCATCCACCTCTTTAACAAATGCATTGAAGTAAATCTCTTGGGCCTCATACTAATCAATACAGTGTAATAATTTTATTAGATCTGCGTCATCATTGAAGACCTTCCAATTGTAAATATTGTTAGGAAATTTAGTTCTAGTCTTGAGTTCTACCTATGAGATCCTTTCCAAGGTAACATCATCCTTTTTCAAGGCGACATTTTCCAAGAAGTCAGCCATCAAGTTTTTGGATCTATCCACCCACTCAATAGAGAAAGCACCAAAGAGATCTATAGTATCCAAAACAAAATTTCTATATTGCTTCAATCTCTTGTTTTTGTGGAGTACTTTGATCTTACTTTTGAAATAACCAATTCAGAATCCCTGAGAACGGTTAAAATTTTAATCCCATGTTGTGTGGCCATGTTTAGACCTAGCAACAAGGCCTCATATTCTGCTATATTATTTGTGCATTCGAATGTTAGCAAAAATGAGTATTTAAATGTCGTACCCTCAAGTGAGATGAAAAAAATTCTAGTGCCATTCCCTTCTCTACTATAGGATCCATCAAAATACATTCTCCATATTCCATGTTCATTTTTAGAGAAATCCCTAGCAATTGGATCTGTGTTCAATAATTTTGGGTTTGAATGTTCACTTCTAAAATTCCCCAAGTCTACGTCACAAAAGTAATTCATTTGATTGGCATAAAATATCTCGATGACATGTTTAGATCTAGTCTCTCTATATAACTTGACTTCCCTTCCATTCACATGTATTGTGGCATAAGACAAGTCCAACTAAACATTCCCACCTACTGTTGCAATCCATTTCCTTTATAATAGCATCCCATAATAAGGGGAAGTATCCACCACATTAATGTTTTTCCTATATATCGTCTCAGGGTATGATGCCAATTTTAATTCTACATCCCATATCACTCCAACTATAGGGACTAATTTTTTATCCATGGCATAACACTTCCCATATGTAGTATTCAACCACAAACCTAATTCCTTCATGACAACTAAAGGCATGATATTGATTGTTTCCCTTGTGTTAATCATACAAATTTTCACTAACTTATTATTGATCACCAATGTGGTGTAAAATGGATCCACCTAGGAGGGATTCTTTGTGAGTGTATCTCCCAAATATACTTCTAGCATCTTTGTAATTTCCTGCTCCATGACATTAACCTCCTTCTTTTGATCCTTCTATTTGTGGGATGTGTTGGTAATCATTCTAAGGGTTGTGTCTCTAAACTCATCAATCTTCATCAACTCCATCAAGGGGACTACCATCTTTGTCTAATCTAGTTCTTGGGCAATGTCAAATGAAGTGGTAGTGATCCCTTGTTCAACCTTCTTAGTTTAGTAACCTTTTTCCCTTCATTTTGAGCTTTGTCATTACTCAATGTTTTCTCAAATTCAATATCTATAGTCTCCTTTTGAACAACTTTCTGAGGCTTATTTGTTTCACCCTTATTTTAATTATATGGTACATTCTCCTTTCTCTTCTATTCTTTTATGAACATGCTTCTTGGTGTTCCCTAGTCCCCATCTATGGGTCTACTTCTTGGACCATGAACTTATATACTGGTAAAAGGTTCTGCATAGACATCCTTGCTTGTGTCCCATAGACCAGTTCAAAAGGTGATTTACCAATTGACTTCTTCACTATGACTCTGTCCACCTAGACTACCATCCTTAATTCGGAATCACAATCCTTTTTGTTCTTGTCTAGCATCCTCTTAATGATTTTTAGAATACTCTTGTCACTTGATTCAACCTATTTTTTTTCTTTTGGATGATATGGAGATGCATATGAAATTGTTATGCCATACTTTTCACAATTTTTTTGAATTCTTCTGATTTGAATCACATACCATTGATAGTGATTATCCTTACAAGTGTCCCAAACCTTGTGATGGTGTTCTCCATTAGAAAATTTATCACAACCTTACTAGTGGCCTGCTTTGTAGGGATGACATCTATCCATTTTTTAAAGTAATTAATTGTCACTAGTATCCATTTGTGACCTCCACTAGATTTCTCTGGTATTTATCCAATGAAATCAATCCCCCATTGATGAAATGGAGCTTCAACTTGCATTGGTCTTAGTGGTAGTGCTCCTTGGCATTTCATTTTTCTAGAAAATTTTGGGCAAGCTTCATACTTCCTTACATAGGGAAAAGAGTCATTGAAAACCATAGGCTAGTAGTATCCAGCTCTTAAGATATTATGGGTAGTAGTTTTGGCTAAAAAATGTCCCCCATAGACTCCTTCATGCATCTCTTTTAATACATGTTTTGCTTGTGACTTATCTCGGCATAACAACAATACTCCATCTCTATTTTTCCAGTACAAGTCTACGTCCATGAAGACATATTTTGAGGCATGCAATTTCAAGGTTCTCTTCTGATTTTGACTCAAATCTTTGGGACACTTTTGGTTTTTGAGATACTACATTATATTAGTATACCATGAAGTGTTCTCAATATTGGTGATCATATTTTCTTCTTCCTTTGTGTTACAAATTTGAGACACTTCAAGGCTAGATTCAACCATGAGCTTAGCCAACCCCTATCTGCTCACCAATTTGGTGATTTGGATTTCAATCTTGAACTCTTGAATTTTATCAATCCATCTACACCATCTCCCTGTGCCTTCAGTCTGCACAAATACATCTTTTACTGCAACATTTGGTGCATAGGAAACTATCTTTGCACCTACCAAATAAGGTATGGAAAGCTTTAACTACCTTCAAAAGTGCATACACCTACTTCTCTGTGATGTCATATTTCAATTATGCTCCTTGAAGGGATTTGCTAAAAAAAGATATTGGCTGCTCATACCCTTCATCATTTTTCTACAACATTACTGCTGCAATTGTGTGGTAGGATGCAAAGGAAAAAAATTGGAAGGGTTTGCTAAAGTCATGGGATTTTAACTCCGAGGCTTCCTTGATTTCTCTTTTGATGGATATGAATGCATCAATTTCTTATGTAGTCAAATAAATCTTAGCTCCTTTCTTCAACATTTTGGAAATGGGTTGTACAATCTCAACAAAATTTGATATAAACCTTCTTACAAAGTTTATTTTTCTAAGGAAAGACTGGATGGCCTTTACTGTCTTAGGGATGGGGATCTTTTCTATGTCCTCTACTCTTTCTAGATCAATTCTAACTCCATATTTGGACACTATGTGACCTAGCAACTTTCCCTCTATTACAGAAAAATGACACTTCTTAGGCTTCAAGGAAATACCATACTCTAGGGCTTTGAGGAAAATATTTTCCAGATGTTCTACATGATCTTAAACTTTCTTTGAATATGTTGTGAGGTCATCTTGAGACACCACTATTATTGCACTAATTATATCAGCAAAGGCAACATGCATAGCTCTTTGAAACATGGCACCATCATTTGTGAGGCCAAATGGAATTCTTACATATACATATGTGCCCCAAGGTGTGGTAAACACAATCTTATACTATTTTGATTCCTTCAATTTCACCTGATTATACCCTAAAAATCCATTCATCATGGACAATAATTCACACCCAATTACTCTTTGTAGCATAGCCTCCATGTTTGGGAGCGGGTAGTTGTCTTTAAGGGAGGAGACTTTTAGATTCTGAAAATCCACACACAACCTTATGTCTCCATTCTTTTTTTAGATAGGCACCAAAATCGAAACTCATGAAGAATTCTTGATGGGATTGATGATACCTCCCTCCCTGAGCTTCATGAGTTCTTCATGCATCTTGGGATCTAGGGTGGGATTTATTGGCCTTTGTTTTTATCTAAAGGTATTTGCATCAGGCTTCAGTGGGATTTCATGTTGAAATATATCTTCTCTATATACTTTATGGTCATCAATGACCATGCAAAAACATGCTTGTACTTTCTCAACAACACGATCAACATCTTTATGATTGTAGGGCTTATCTTCTTTCCAATATACACCTTTTTTGGAGCCAACTTAGTCCCAATATTAATTTCTTGAATGTCTTCCCTTCTTACTAGTGTTTGTTTCATAATTGCTCTATCATTCCCATCAAACACCCTTTCTAGTGCATTTACTAATGGGAGTTCTTGCCTCTTAGCCTTACACCAACTCAAAAGGATATTCATTAGTATCCTTCTTGGAAGTCACTCTATCAACCCATAATGCTAATATGAGATTTGAATCCCAAGCTCTTTTATTCTTTTCAATCATCCTTTTTAATTTTCTTCATCAAGCTTTTGTTGTTTGATTTAGCTTGTCCATTTCCTTGAGGATGATAAGGAGATGAATAGGAGATAGTGATCCCATACTAATGAAAAAATGTTATGAATTCCTCAAACCTAAACACATTGCATTGTTAGGGATTAATCTAACTAGTACTTTGAATCTAGTTATGATGTTATTCAATAGAAATCCCGTCACAACTTTGCTAATAGATTTCTTTGTGGAGATGGCCTCAATCCATTTGGTGAAATAATTAGTGGTTACAATATCCATTTATGTCCACTACATTTTTTTGTTATTTATCTTATAAAATCAATTCCCCATTGTTGGAATGGAGCCTTTGTATACATTAGACTCAAATTTAGGCTCCTAAAATACTTCAACTTTCTTGAGAACCTTTGGTAGACATCAAATTTTCTCACTTTGTGTGTCCACAAAGAGTGTAGGCCACCAATAGCCAGATCTTAGAATCATGTGTACAATTGTCTTGGCCATAAAGTGACCTCCATAAACCCCATTATATATTTGATCTAGTGTATGGGTAACTTTCTCCTCATTTACACAGTTTAGTAAAACCCCATCTCTATTCCTCTACCAAAGATAATTTTGAATCACAACATATTTGATAACATGAAGCTTTAGAGTTCTCTTTTGGTTATCGCTCATGTATTCTAGAGAAGACACATTTTTTAGATAAAAGGAAATGTACTTATACTAAGGAGATGGTTGCATATCACAGTCTAAAGATACCAATCTTGTCTCTACATTGTCAACTTGGTTAGATTCCAAGTTTGATTCAAACATATGAGCTTAGCTAAACCTTGTCCTCTAAAAAAGATTTGTTATTTGGATGTCAATATTGAATTCTTGGATCTTGTTGATCCATCTACATCTTCTCCCTATAACTTCTTGTTGTGTAAAAATATATTTTATAGCAACATTAGGGACATAAACTACAACCTTATCTTCCACTAGATATGAATTTTTTTACAACTTTGACCAGTGCATAAGCCTTCTTTTTAGCTATATCATATTTTAGCTCAACAATATCCTTCATGATTATTTTGTAATAAAACAACAATAGTATGAAATGAAGAAAAAGAAAACAACTAGAAGGGCTTTGAAAAATCTAGAGATTTCAAAAAAAGAGCCTTCTTAATTGATTATTTGATACTTTGTAATACCTTGGTTGGTTCTTCACTCCATGAGATTGACTCACCTTTCTTAAGCATCCTAGAAACGGACCTTGTTATTTCTACAAAATTTATCACAAATCTCCTCACAAAGTTAACCTACCTAGAAAAGCATTGAATACCCTTAATATTTTTTGGTTGAGGGATTCTTTCAATAGATGCTACACACTCTAGATCAATCTTGACTCATTTTGATAGTATTTGACCTAATAGTTATCCTTCTGTAACCCCAAAAATATAAATTTGAGGATTAAGAGAAATTCCATATTCTAGAGCTCTAGCAAAGATCCTTTCTAGATGCATGTGATAATATTATCTTCTCTTAGAAAAGATATTCAAATAATCTTGATAAACAACAATGACCATATCTATAATATTTTAAAATACAACATCCATATCTATAAAAAATGTTTCCCCTGCATTTGTTAGACCAAATGGTATTCTTATATAAGAATATTTACCCCATGGTGTATTAAAATTTCTTATACTACTCAAATTATTTCAATTTAACTTGGTTGTAGCCTAAAAATCCATCTATCATTGACAACTCACAACCAGTGAACTTTGTAAGATTTTGTCCATATTACACAATGGATAATTATTTTTTAATGAAGACACATTCAAGTTTCCAAAATCCACACACAATTTTATGTCTCCATTTTCTTCCTAATTGGCACTAGATTTGAAACCCAAGTGGAATATCTTATAAGCATGATGATACCACTATCCCTAAGCTTCATCAACTCTTAATATATGGTTGATGGGTCTTTACGTTTACCTAAAGGGATTAGCATCTGGTTTGATAGGAATCTCATGTTGGAATAGGTCCTCCCTACATTCCTTCAAGTCATCATAAGGCCAAGCAAAGAGATTCTTATATTTCCTAAGCAATAAAATAAGAATTATTCTAATTTTTTGGTCTTAATTTTTTCCCAATGTACACCTTCTTAGGTGTATTCTTTACTCCTAAATTCACCTCTTCCAAGTCTTGTTCATTTGTAGGGGCTGACTTTATATCACACTTGTTTGAATTATCAAAGAACCTTTCTAAGGCTACCAATCCCTTTGGAAATTTTTGTTGGCAACACAAGGGCCAACAACTAAGAGGGGGGCTGAATTAGTTGTCACATAAATTAGACTTATTAAACTTATTCTTAGATATGATAAATAAACATGAAAGAATAAATCATCACCACATCAAAAACACACATAACACCAAGATTTTTTATGTAGAAACCTTGTTAGGGGAAAAAACATGGTGGAGGTTAGTCCAAAAGATTATACTCTATTACAAGTATAAAGAAACATAAATGGGAATGTAGATGTGTTTAGGAATACTTCCTAGAGCTCACTGCTCAAATACAAAAGGCTTACTACCTAGGGAAGACACACTATCTTACAGAAACATTCAGATTACATCCACAAGATTTTGAACTAAGAAAATAGCATTTGCTAATGCATGATTATAGTTCTTGTTAAGCACATAAACATCTACTCACTCTTCTTCACACTTTAACTCTACCTTTGAATGATTAGATCATTATTCACACACAGGACTCGCACACTTCACACAAACATTCCTTCAAATGGTATAAAATTTTTATCATATATATCCGTGACTAAGAATAAGATTATCTACATGTCAACTTCAACAAAATATAAAACATGTACAAACTGTTGGCACAAATCATAAACAATTTTTAATGCACGCCAACCAATGTCAGCCACAACATAGTGAAGACCCAAGATAACATCCTTGAACATGAACCACCTTTGAAAATTATGCCTCAAAGATCCACAACATGCTACAATCACCCTGTCATCCATGATCATGAAAAACATGAACACAAAGAAGAAAATCACCAATCACAAGAACAACAATCAATGCAAGCATACAACACAGATAGAGCACAATCTAGAAACATCCATGAGCATCATGAATCACCACAAAAGAATCCGCATAAATTTAGCTTACTAGAATCATATCATCTTCTTTTAGGAACACCAACTGAAGCAACAAAAAATGTCAGAATATAGATACTCATAACTCAATCAAATCTTCATGCAGATCTTTGAAACTTAATGTGGATAAACTAGGTATACTTGGCAATAAACCCTTTAATCCACAACCTCTTATCATCAACATACTGAGCTAGCCAACAACAAAACTTTACTCCATCACTAACAACCTACAAATTATTTTATTATAATTTTCTCAATATCCTTGACATATACAACCTTAAAGACATTAATGCCAATAGTGTTGACATCAATGACAACCACATACTAGAAACGTCCAAAAATCTCCCCCTTTTTCATTGATGACAACACATTATGTGAAAAACACCATCAATGCAACTTTCTCTTAGCACTTTCTCCCCCTTAGATTCTGACTCTTTTCTCCTCAACTCTTTCATAGTTTTCCACATGACTCTTCTCCCCCTTTGACATCAATGAGAAAGATACACATTATCTTCCTCCACACAAGCTTTGAACCACATATCTAAACATCTGACTACTCCCCCTGAGTAGCATCCACCACAACATCAATCTAGATCATAAGATATGACTATGAAATGCATAGACTAATACAAGTCAATGCATCTTAATTCTAATTAGGAGGAGTAATCACCCCTAGTTTCCCTATGAGATACTCAAAAGTATCCTTAGGGAAGGGCTTGGTAAAGATATCTACAAACTGTTCCTTAGTGAGCACATACTCCAATATGACTTCCTTTTCACTCACCTCTCTCAGAAAGTGAAACTTGATAGATATATGCTTGGTCTTTGAATGCAACACCAAATTCTTATAAATGTTAATTGCACTTGAATTATCACAGAATATAACAATAGGTTCATCATTCAAAACTCTAATATCCTTCAACATTTGATTCATTCACAATATTTGAGTATAATTATTAGCAACAACAATGCATTCTACCTCTACAATAGATAAAGAAATGGAATTCTGCTTCTTACTTAAGCATGAAATCAACTTCTTTCCCAAGAAGAATCCACCACCACTAGTACTTTTTCTGTCATTCACATCTCCTTTGCAATCAGCATCAGTATAAGCACTCAAAGTAAAGTCATTTTCTTTAGGATACCATAGGCCAAAATCAATCATCCCCTTCAAGTACTTGAAAATATTCTTCACAGCTATCACATGATATTCCTTAGGATCAGCTTGAAATCTTGCAAAAATGCATACTGCATTCATGATATTAGATCTAGTTTGAGTCAAATAAAGTAATTCACCAATCATGGATCTGTATCTAGTCTAATTTTCTTTAGGAGAATGATCATCTTGTGTCAACTTAAATCTAGTCACCATAGGTGTACCAACTGGCTTTGAATCTTCCATACCAAACTTCTTTAGCAATTCTTTCACATACTTGGACTGAGATATAAAGATCCCTTTATCTAGCTAAGTAATTTACAATCCCAAAAAAAAATTCATCTCTCCAATCATAAACATCTCAAACTCACTCTGCATCTCATTAACAAACTTCACACACAAACTATCATCTCCTCCAAAAAAGATATCATCAACAGAGACTTCAACAATCAATCTTGAAATACAAATTACTATCAGTAGTACCTTTATTAAATCCAAGCTTCAACAAATACTTTTCCAATATGGCATACCATTCTCTTGGGGCTTGCTTGAGTCCATACAATTCTTTCTTCAATCAAAAAACCATATATCCCTGATCAATCAATTGAAATCCATTAGGTTGCTCAATATACACTTCTTCCAATTCACCATTTAGAAATGTTAACTTGACATCCATCTAATAAACCTTGAAGTTTTTGTAAGCAACATAAGTAAGAAATAGTTTCACATGTTCAATCCTAGCAATAGGAGAAAATGTTTCTTCAAAGTCAATTCCTTCCATCTGAGAATATCCTTTGCACACCAATCTTGCTTTGTTTCTAACAACTTCACCTTGCTCATTCAATTTGTTTCTAAGGACCCATTTAGTTCCAATTACATTTTTTCCCTTAGGTCTAGGAACAATAATCCATTTATCATTCTTCTCAATTTTTTGTAGCTCCTCTTTCATTGCTTCCACCCAATGTTCATCTTTGCATGCTTCATTGAAACTATTAGGCTCAGTCTTTGAGATCAAAAAGTTGTTCTGCAATTCTTCTCCTAGTTTGAACACCTTTTTTCTTATCACCTATAATTTGATCTTCTAAATGATTTAGCCTTACATACCTTGGAGTCTTAGTATGTTCTTGAAATTCATGCTCTTGTGATCTCACTTTTGCACTTTCACTAGTTCCTCTTGATTTTTCCGATTCACCGGAATGATCTGAACTTGATTTGTAGTTTGAACTTTCTTTCCTTTATTTGAGTTTTCATTTTAATTGTCTAAATCATATCCACAAGTTCTGAATGGTCTAACTATTTCTTCATCAACCTTGACATTAGCACTTTCAATTACTTTCCTCAATCTCTTATTGTAGTATCAATAGACTTTACTTTTAGTAGAATAACCAGGAAAGATTCCTTCATCACTTCAAGCATCAAAATTTCCTATATCTTCATCTCTTTTGATATAGAATTTACTCCCAAAGATTTTGAAGTATCTAACAGTATGCTTATGACCATACCATAGCTCATAAGGAGTCTTACCAGTATCACCTTTGATTTGTTCCTAGTTGAGAGTGTAAACAACAGTACTCACAACTTCTCTCTAGTATATATGAGGGACATTTCCTTCCAAATCATTGTCCCAACAGCTTCTTGAATTGTCCTATTCTTCCTTTCCATAACTCCATTTTGTTGAGGGGTCCATGGTATAGATAATTGTCTCTTTATCATATGCACTTCACAAAAAGAATTAAAATCACTGGAAGTGAATTCACCATGTCTATCTGATCTCAAAAATTTAATCTTCAGACCTATCTTTGTCTCAACCATAGCCTTAAAAATCTTGAATTTCTCTAGAGCTTCAAATTTTTCCCTTAAGAAGGTAACCTACATCATTCTAGAATAATCATCAATAAGTAACATGAAATACCTATATCCTTGTAAACTTCTGACTCTAGAAGGACCACACAAGTCAGTATGCACAAGCTCCAACACTTCATTTGAACAATGTTGTTTTCTCTAAAAGGAAACTCTAGTTTGCTTCCCTAACAGACATTCCTTGCATATAGCATTAGTAGGTTTTATCAACTTAGGAAGATCTCTCACTTCTTGGGTAGAACTTATCTTGATAATATTGTCAAAGTTTATATGAAACATTCTCCTATGCCACAACCAACTTTCATCAACTTGAGCAATCAAACAACTTTTACCAGTAGCATTTAGATGAAATATATTACCTTTTTTTTTGTACCTAATGCAATCACATTTTTGAAACTCCCCAATATTCTACAATTTCCATTCTTGAATTGGAGATTGTATCCATTATCAATAATCAATCCAACACTTAAGAGATCATCCTTCAAACCTTCCACATATAGAACATCATTAGTATTATCCTTACCATCAAGAGAAATGGATCCTCTACCACGGATTACACTAGTGTTGTCATCACCAAATCTTACAACACCACCACCACACTTTTCCAAGCTCACAAATTTAGTTTTGTCACCTGTCATGTGATGAGAGAATCCACTATCAATCACCCATTCATCTTTTTCTTCAACTCTGGTAGCTAGGGATTTCTCAACATTTGTGCAACTAGTAGATTCAGTAGGTATAGGATCATTTTCCTTGATAGCAATAAATACCCATTTGTCCTCATTTATATTACCTTTATCAAATTCATTATCTGTCACACCTTCATTAGTAGCAAAATAACACTTTCTTTGGAATCTAGGCTTGTTAGATCTTGGCTTAGGAACTCTTTTTGGAAACCTTGAGGAAAAATGACCTATCTTATTGCAAGAAAAACATTTAATAGGAAATTTCCTTTTATACTTACCTTCTCCTCGGGATTCCCTCTTGACAATAAGTGCTTCAAGCTCATCTATTTTTCTCTCTTCTTCTTTAATCTCTCTCATTTCCTCCTCATACTTGAACATTTTTCTTGAAATTTCACCCAGATTATATCTCTATTTATCTTTTATGGAGATAGTAGCTTTGAATGCAGATTTTTTCTTAGGAAGAGAATCACCAAACTCACTTAACTCAAAATAAGTAAGCTTACCAATCAATATATCTCTGGTTACATTTGTCATAGTTTGAATATCCTCAATAGCTATTGCTTTGGCTTTGTATGCAGTAGGCAAGGATCTGAGCACTTTAGCAACAATCTCTAATTCTTCCAATGTTGCACCAACACATTTGATACTACACACAAGTTCATTCACCCTTTGCATAAAAGAAGTAATGTTCTCATCATCACCCATTCTCAACATTTCATATTTCCCTTTCAAGCTTTGCAGCTTAGCAATCTTCACATGAGAATCATCTTCATACAAAATTTCCAACTTTTTCCAAATCTCATAATCATTCTTCATATCCATAACATTTTTCATCTTAGAATCAATTAGAGCACTCAAAAATGCTTCTGTAGCCCTAATATTGTACTCAACATCCTTAATCTCAGCTGAAGTAGAAGGATCATTATGTGGAATGATATATCTATTCTTTGTAATTGTTCAATAAGGTTCACCAATGCATCTCAGATGACACTCCATTTGATTCTTCCATAGTGAATAATTTTTTCCATCAACTCTCAAATTATCCTTCTTATATTTTTCCATCTTGGATCACCTCAAGCTATTAAACTTCTTCCAAGGAAGCTTCTCTGATACCAGTTGTTGGAAACATAAGGGAAAACAACTAAGAGGGAGGGGTGAATAAGTTGCCAGTTAAATTAGACTTATTAAACTTATTCTTAGATCTGATAAATAAACATGAAAGCATAAATCATCACCACATCAGAAACACACATAACGCCAATTTTTTTTATGTGGAAACCCTGTTAGGAGAAAAACCATAGTGGAGGTTATTCCACAAGATTATACTCTATTAAAAGTATATTAAATAATCATAAATAGGAATGCACATGAATTCAAGCACACCTCCTAGAGCTCACTGCTCAAATACAAAAGGCTTACTGCCCAAGGATGACACACTATCTTATAGAAACATTCAGATTACATCCACAATATTTTGAACTGAGAAAATATAATTTGCTAATGCTTGATTATAGTTTTGGTTAAGCACATAAACATCTGCTCACTCTTCTTCACACTTTACTTCTACCTTCGAATGATTAGATCATTATTCGCACACATGACCCACACACTTTGAACACACATGCCTTCAAATGGTATAAACAATTGCTCATATATATCCACGACTAAGAATAAGATCATCTACATGTTAGCTTCAACAAAATATAAAACATGTACAAACTTTCGGCCCAAATAATAAACAATTTTCAATGTGCACCAACCAATGTCAAACACAACATAGTGAAGAACCAAAATAACATCCTTGAACATGAACCACCTTCAAAAATTATGCCTCAAAGATCCACAACATGCTACAATCACCTTGTCAAACATGATCATGAAAAACATGAACACATAAGAAAATCACCAATTGTGAGCACAATGATCATTGTAGACGTACAACACATATAGATAATGATATATAAACATCCAAAAGAATCATGAATCACCACATAAGCAACCAAAACAACTCAACTTACTAGAATCATATCATCTTCTTTTAGGAACACCAACTGAAGCAACAAAAAATTGTCAGAACACAGATACTCATAACTCGATCAAATCTTCATGTGGATCTCTAAAAATTAACATGGATAAACTAGATATCCTCCACAAAAAACCATTTAATCCACAACCTCTTATCATCAACATATTGAGATATCCAACAACAAAACTTCACTGCATCATTAACAACCTCCAAATTATTTTATTACAATTTTCTCAATATCCTTGACATATACAACCTTAAAGACATTAATGCCAATAGTGTTGACATCAATGACAACAACATATCAGAAATTTCGAGCACCATTTTTTTTAGATGGATTACCTCATTTCTATAGAGTAATATTTCCATTAATTACCTCTATAAGACCTTAGAAGTCAATTACTCAACTATGATATTCATCTATACAGTGCAAAAATTTCAACAAATCTTGATCATCATTGTATACCTACCAATTACAAATATTATTTGGAATAGATGGTCATGTATTAATTTCAACCTTGGATATCCCAAAAAACATTATATCATTAGGTCTTACAACTATATAATTAGCAAGAAAGTCTTCCATTACATTCTTACACCTTTCTACCTAGTTAATAGAAAATGCATCAAATAGTTCAGTAGTATCCCATACAACAAATATATTGTTTCAATCTCTTGTGTTTGGAAACATACTTTTCTCTAACTTGGGATGCAACTAACTTAGATTTCCTATAACTCTAAGATTCTTAATATTTTTTTTTATCACTATATTCAATCCTAACAACAAAGGCTCATATTTTACAACATTATTAGTACATTCAAATTTCAGAGAAAATAAGTATTTGTAAGGCTTACTTCTTGGTGATATGAGAATCATCCCAAAACTTGATCCTTCTTTTGAATATGCTTCATCAAAATAAATTAACTATACTCCATCATCATGAACATGTTCTTTAATCTCTTAAGTTATAGGTGCTATCTCCTTCTTCTCTATTGGAGCTTCTTCAAATCTAAATTTATCTATGTCAACATCCATGAAACACACTTGCTCAGTTGTTTGTAGATCCTCCACAAGATTAGGAAATATTTTTCCTCTATTTAATTTAACACTCTTTCCATTAATAGGGATCGTGGCATAAAATAGATCCAATTTTATTCTCCCTCCAATTGCTGCAAACCCTTTTCTTGATAATAAAATTCCATACTAAGGTGGAATATCAACCACTATAATGTTCATCACAAAGTCCTTCTCAAGGAATCCATCAATCTTAACATGTAAATCATTTATGACTCCAATAACTAGGACTTCTTTATAATCCATGGTGAAAAACTTACCATAACCTTTAATTACCTACAATCCTAATTCCCTCATGATTGCCATAGGCACAACATTTATAGAGGCCCCAAAATTTGTCATACAATTTTTGATCAATTTATCATTGATCCACAAACATAAAATGGATCTACTTGATTAGGGAATTTAGTCAAAGTAATACCCAAGAAAACCTCAAGTATTTCATTTATGGAATTTTCAAGATCAATCCTTTCTTATTTCTCTTTACCCTTTCCAGGTAGGGTAAAAAACTTCTTTCCAACAAGGTCTCTAGTTGCACCATTGATGAGGGAAAATTCCTTCTCTTTATGTTCATCAATTCTCATCATTTCAAGTAGAAGAATAGACACCTTTATTTGTGATAATGCATGAGACATAACAATAGAGATATACTTCCAAATACCACAATTTTACAAAAAATGTATAGTATGATCAATAACCCTCTCTTCTTTAATATGTGACTTAATATACTGAGTACACCTAGTATCTCCCATCTCTTGATCTTCCTTCATATTTTGATGTTTTTCCTTTATGAGAGGAGAAACAATCTATCCCATAGGTCTTTCAATGAATTTCCCTTATACTATGTATTCTTATTTTTAGCTTTAGATTCCTCTCTTTTCTTACTAGGATACTAATCATTCACCTTATTCCTATTTTCTTTTATGAAAATACTTCCTGCTCTGCCCTAATCATTATTAACTACTCTTTCTCTCAAATTATAGTTTCTCTTGACCTAGGCAATAACAACTGCAATTAATGATCTAATCTCTTCATCTAAAAGTATTCTCAATCTAACATCAAAATTAGATGTTTCAACATTATGCACCTCTACACAATTTTATTCTTCATCATCAAAATATTTTTGTTGATGATACTCACTCCTTTGATACCTCTTATCATGAACATATGCATCAATTTATCCTTCATCAAAAGAATATTCATCATTAGAGAAAGATAACCTATATTCCATATTATTAACCCAATAATATTCACCAAGGATATTATCACAATCGTCATTAGAAGTATCATGACCTTCAATAGATTAAGCAACCATAGATTACATTAGCGAATGAGGAAACTAATAGATCACACACCAAATATTTTCTTTAGAAAATCTGACATTATTTTTTCTCAAAGGGTAAAGAGCTTTTCTATTTTGCATCCCCTTTTGATTATCTATATGGGTTTTCCATTATTCCAATTTGTGTTATAGGGTTGGTCTAATGACTTGGGCATTCTTTCTTTCTTTTCATAGTTAGGTTTATCTTGGGACAAACCTTTCTCCCATCTTTCCACTTTGTAACTCAGATCCTTCAAGGAACTCATAACTTTATCTAGTTTATCATCAAAATATTTTTCCTTGCTTTGATGCCCTTTTGGGTTATGTAATATTTTTATGTTATCCCTCTTACTCACTTTTCTAGATGCTTTCCTATTATTTTTAGTATGTTTCTATTATGAAATAATCCCTTATAGAATGAGTATATTTGTCTTTGATCTTGTAACCCATTTTAGGATCATATGAATTACAATATAGCACTAAGCACATGGGCTCTTTAGGTCTCATATACTATGGGATTTTATTCATGACCTTAGAAAACCTATTGTTAAAATCAAAGACTGATTCATTATGGCCTTTACTAGTGCTTTAAGTTCATGAATAGTGAATCTAGGATCAATTTTGTCACCATATTTCTCTCTAAAAATCATTTTGAACTCATCCAATGACCCTATAATTGCATCAGAAAATCCTCTCTACCATTCCCTTATGTCATTAGTTAAAGAATACATAAATAATTTCATTTAAAAATCTTCATCTTCAATTTCAAAATCATCTATTAGATTTAAGAAATTTTTGAGATGATCCTCACCAGATAATGCAACCTTAATCAAATCATTTCTAAAATAATTTGGGATGGGATTAGGACACCTAGGGATACCATTGAAATATAGTTGTTTGTAACTCTTTAATTGCAAGAGTCTTCTTGTTGGGAAGTTCTCTACAACATGATTTACTTGGGGGTTAACTTGAGAATTTGGTTGATTGACAACATCTTCATCAACTAGAGGATTAAAATTTTTCCACCCACATGAGAACCCACATTTGGATTATGTTGTTGGTGATTTGGTGTATGACTTCCTATACCAAGATGTGTCCTACAATTTTTTTTTTGAGGTACTCCTCCCATATTAAAACCTTGTTGTTGGTTATTGCACTACAATTGAGAATTATGAGTAGGCTTTATTTGAGGGTTTAATAACATATCAAAGTTCATAGGTATAGAAGTTGCACATAAATTATTTTGTTGGGAAATAGAAGGATGAGAACTTCTTTGAGAGACACTTCTTACAATATTTGTATTAGGCATAGCTTGTGAAGTAATATTTGAATGAGGATTGAATAGAAGTGTACTAGTTATTACATGATTAGTCTAGGTGCTTATACGGGAATTATCAAGAGTGATATTCAAAGAATTACTAATTCTAGTAGGGTTTGGTTGTATTGATAAATAATTACTACTAGAATGATAGGTGTAGACACTAAAAATTATCACTAGGCCTGTGGCTTTATTAAAACCCCTTCTTCATCTTTGATAATTAAATAATCTAAATTATTTAATTAATTCACTTTCAGTTTTTCCAACACAAATAAATTAAATTCTATTTAATTAAAAAACTTATTTTCCTCTAACTTTTTGAATTGAATTTTTATTTAATCAAAATGTGAGCTCAATTCTTTCCTCTTGCAATGAGATAATGTTTTCATTTTTTCAAAATTTGATTTCCTCTTTGAACTAATTGATTTTGTTGAAAAATCAGTTAGTTTCCTCTTGCTTCCTCACTTTCAATCTTATCTCATCTCATCTTGTCTAATTTATGCCATTGATTGAATTAATGTCTTGTCAATCTCGATCGTTTATTTTTCTATCCATTTCTCTATAAATACCATCATCATTTATAATTTTACACAATCTTAGGATATCTTAGAAAATATAGAATTTGTATACTATCGTGCTAGTGAGATTAGAATGTTCAATATTTTTCTTTGTCATTTCCATAGGCCTATTTGCATACTCAAGAAAAATTGAGAAGAGTTATGGAGATAATTCAATGAATGCATGGAGGATTGAGTGAGATTGTTTCATTTTGTTCTATGCATTATGTTTTCATTGTTCTCAATGGTTGATTGGGGTTTTGGTGTTTATCTATTTAATAAAGATTTAAACTTGAAAATATAACCCTAATTACAATAGGAAGCTTTCATACTCTCTATTTTTATTTTTATATCATCACTCATCCTCATAGCTTCTCTAATTTTCACCTCTTCTAGTTTGCTTAAATCAAACTCAAGATCATTCACTTCCCTCAATATTCCTCAATTTCAAGTATAATTTTAGATGTTGAGGCTTATGGAACAACTTGGGAGATATTACTATTTAAGCCACATGTGGCATGGTTTTGATAAGAGAAGTGAGTTTGTTCCTAGACATGAGGACTAGAAAAAAATTATGTCTAAGAACCTTCTATGGACATGTTGGGATCAATAGTATAACTATAGACATCATGTCTAAGATCACATTCTATTTGATTTTTTTCAATCTATCTTTAATTTTTTTCTTAGAAATATTTTTTTTCTCTAGATCCATCCAAAGTTCCTTATTTCTTAAATTTTTCATAGTAAGTTCAAGGACTCTAGGAATTGCATATCTATCTAGTGAATAAACATAACTATAATCACTACTTACATAAAGAAATGGTTTCCAAAAATAGGATTTGACTTATTTGCATCCTTATATTTCCATTTTTTCTTTCTACTTTGTATCTTTGTCAAGAGCTCCTTTGTAGGATCATATCTGAATAGATACCTTCTTTCTTCCATTTGGATAATGGTACTTTCTTATTACAATTATCACTATTTAAGGAGATTTTTAGATTTTCCACCTACAAGGGGATTTAAGATATATAAATTTCAAAAAATATTGTGAAAACAGACATGATTAACAATACCTAGTCAACAAAAGGAAATTCACACAAAGATATTTCAAACTCTATCCAAGAAAATAATTCACTAGACTAAATGCATGCATTTATTCCCCAATAGAATCATCAATTTTTGGTATATTTCTATGATATCCAATTGGTTCTTGAAGTAATCTAAAGAATAACCAATTCTTATGCTCAACTACTTGGGTATGTGCAAGATCATGATGGACCAAAAAGAGGCCATGTGATGGGTATGTGTAGGGTATGTGGCTGACGACTTTTTAAAAATGATGAAATGAAAAGGGTTTTTAAAGGAGATTCTCAACTTTCCACCAATATAAATTATGTTTTACTTGAATTTAATAAATAATTATTATTCATTTTCTATTTGAATTATGACTAAAGTCTTGATTGATAGGCTAATTGAAAAACATCTATAGATTTCAAACGGTATCACATTTTTTGAATCTGAAACATGCGTCATATTCTATGATTTGAATACTATAGGATTAAAAAAAAAATGAATTTCATGAAGTTTTGACCAAGCTAAGGTGGTCAGATATACGAATTTTTATATTTTTTAAAAGTTGTAATAAAAAATTCATAATTAATTATTTACTTGGAAAAAAATACCAAAAAATTTGAATCACATTGGGACATGAGCCATCTACTTATATCTAAAATATTATCATTTTATTGTGGTTAGGGTGGTTAGATATACACCTACTTATTATTTTTCCCTAAAATTTAAGTACTATAGCATTGAAATTTCAAATTTTCACCAAATAGATTTTTTATTTTTTTAATAAACCTAGTAGTTTAGAAAATACATTCAATTTGCTATAGATTCTATTCTTACATATTTTTGAAATAATATAGATAAATTATTCAAATTTTTACATCAATTTTCCTAACTCTAATTTTTCTGAATTTTTTGCCACTTAAGGTTCTATTTTTTCCATGATGATCCTACACATACCTACTTCAAGGGTTGGCCAATGAATAGGAGATATATTAAACACTTCTCTCCTTTGTAATTTAATCTCTAAAAAACCTAGGAGTTTGGTCCTTTATAATATCTATGTAAATACATACAATTGGTAATGAGATATTGTTAAGGAAAATATGTTTTCTTATGGAAGACCAAGAAATAAAAATGAAACACACTTAATAGGCTAGATTCTTAGAGGATTTATGCATTTTGACTGTGAGAACATAAAATAATATTAATAAATAACTTAGAACAGTAAGTGAAATATGATTTTAAAAATTAATGACCATGGATATGCAACTGGAACTCATATTCAGACTAGTGCCTTAAACCTAGGCTATGAATTCAAAGAGAAATGCAATAGATCTTGAATAATATATTTTAATAAAATTCTATGAAAGCTTGTATATCAACACCTTGCAATGATATCTTTCAAAATTTACAATCAAATCTTCTTAAAATTCCTTGTATAACTTCAAAACACTCAAGATTTATAATGCAACAATTTAATCTATTACTTGAATAGAAGTTATAACAAAAAAATTCATATGCAAAAAAATTGCAACGATGAACAAAAATGACCCTTGATCAATTTGCATTCATAAGTAAAATGAAGTATACAATTTAGGAGACAATTTATTGTGAAATTATCACAATATGCACATATACATAACTAATATTGTAATACAAAATAAACAATTAAATTCACAATTCTTCCCTATAAAACCTAGACTAGATTGGTATAGACTTAGAACATAGACTCTTTGTTTACAAAAATCTAAGATCCTTTACACATGGCCCTAAATTCCCTTTTATAGAAAAAAATAACAAACAAGCTTCAGGACATGGATAGATGTCACATTTTCATTTGACAATCTTGTCCTATAGGATCAAACAAAAAAGGTAGAATTGCTTTGTTAAAGACAAAAAATAACCTCACCAAATGATAAAATAGTTGCAACGATTGTTGAAGGAAACAGTTTTTATTTACCAATGATGAAGCAACATGGAGAAGATGCATGATTATTTTTGAAGCTTCTCCATCCATGTTGAGCATATATTCCTTCAAGAAATTACTAAGATTGATGTTAATTGAGTGACAAAAGATAGAATAAGCCAAAATTATAGAAATACTTGTAAATAGCTAGGATCTTTGGATGCCATCTCATCATATGAGTTGGGTATTAACTTTTGAGGTTTGATGACAAAATAGAACTTATATATTTAGGAAACTTATTGTATTTCTTATCCCACCCTACATACATTCTCTTTGATGGTCAATCAAAAGAAATTACATGATTTATGGGTATGTGCAGGATCATGATGGGCCAAAAAGTGGCGATATGATGGGTATGTGTAGAGTATGTGGTTGACGAATTTTTTTTTACCCAAAATTGATGAAACAAAAAGGGTTTTAAAGGAGATTCTCAGCTTTCCACCAATATAAATTATGGTTTACTTTGAACTTAATAAATAATTATTATTCATTTCTATTTGAATTACTAAAGTTCTAATTGATAGGCTAATTGAAAACATCTATAGCTTTCAAACAATATCACATTTTTTCAATCCAAACATGCTTCACATACTATAAGATTAAAAAAAATTGAATTTCATGAAGTTTTGACCAAGTTAAGGTGGTCGACATGAAGTTTTTATATTTTTTAAAAGTTGTAATAAAATTCAAAATTAATTATTTACTTGGAAAAATTACAAAAAAATATGCATCACATTAGGACATGAGTCATCTACTTATATCTAAAATCTTATAAAAAAATATTATCATTTTATTGTGGTTAGGTGGTCTCGCATTAACCTACTTCTTATTTTTCCCGAATTTAAGTACTCTGCATTGAAATTTAAAATTTTCACCAAATATATATATATATATATATATATATATATATATATATATATATATATATATATATATATATATTTAAAATAAACCTAGTAGTTTAGAAACTACATTCAATTTGCTACATATTCTATTCTTACATATTTTTGAAATAATATAGATAGCTTATTCAAATTTTTATGTCAAGTTGCCTAACTTTGTTTTTCTAAATTTTCATCGCCACTTAAGGGCCTATTTTTTCCATGATGATCTTCCACATACCCTTATAGTATACATGTATTTTAGATACTTTGCATCCAAGAGTGCACTGGTTTCTCTACAAAAAGCATCTAAGTAAATATCCATAGATATCAACCTATCTATGGTGGAATTGAGTAAAATAATATCCACATTATTACCATCACATATGAATGTTGAGAGAGTAGGAACTAATGTACCAAAATATGGTTTCCATTGCTCAAAAGGTTTGAGTCCCTCACTCTTATTCAAAAAATTTGGCATTATTTTCACCTTTATGCACTCAAAAGACTTGAGTTTAGATTTTATATGTTGTGTCAATTTTACTATGTATGCTTACATTTCTCCCACTAGTTTTTCCATGCTCTATGTGGACATAATGTTGCTAGGAATATCATGCTCAAATATTACTACTTTGTATATTCCTTGTACACCTACAATTATAGGGATCCATTTATTCGTTATATTCCCAATCTTCTCTTGATTATAAGCTATTCTAGAATATGCATCTTTGAGCTTTGAGTAGGCGTTGTGGGAATCTTCTAACTTCTCAATAATTTTTGACACCTTATGTTTCAAAACTTCATCCATAAAATTGTTCATATTTTTCAATTGCTTGTCTTGAGCATTCTTCACTTGCTTCTTTAACTTCTCAACCTTTTCTTTGAGATCTTCTATTTCATCTATTAATTTTATTGTATGCTCTAATGTTGAGGAACATCCCTCTTTAGTCCTAGTTGTCTGAATTGTTACTTGTGTCTCTTTCATTTATAACTTGTTTTCAATAGTGAGTTTTACATGATCATTTAGTAATTGACCATAATCATCTCGCAATTTTTTTTGTAGTAGCCTCACTAAATTTTGCATTTTTGACAACCAATGAAGTAGCTTGGGGAACAAAAGTATTTGATACTCCTTTTATTATTAATCCACCCCTCATTTCTTGCACAAGTTCAACAACTTGAGGCTTATTAGTGTCGGGTGCAAGAGCCCATATTGCTAGGGTTTCCTATTTAGGGTTCAACCTAGACCTACAGTATGCTTGCTTCGCTTGTTCTTCTAAAGAGAATAACACTTAATCATACATTATTTTTGTGTCAAGGGATAATAGAAAAGAAATTTCCCACTAAAGGAGAAATAGGAATCCACTTTCTCTAACAATCCCTCTCCCCTCCTCATGGGTAATGTTTTTAACATTAAAATTTATGTCATTCAGTACCCTCTTTGTGACCTCTTCATACTTAAAAGGGTACACCTCTACTTTTTATTAATTGAGTTTCTCATGAAACTCTTCTCTTCTAACTCTTATGAACAAATCTTTGAACTTCTTTATCTTGAAAAATTCATCATAAAGGATGAATTATGTTCATTCTAAGGTCTTAACATCATTTGCTTCATCTCTATCTCCTTTAATGCCAATACCCAAATTTTTTTATGGAATTCTTGAAATATTGACTCTTGGGGGAGAGGGAATTTCTTTATTTACCTCCTCCAAAGTGACCTCAACTTCCTCCTCATCATTTGGACCTAGGGGATAGTCAACCAAAGATGGTTGATTAGTATTTCTCTTTTTTTGTGGCTATTCTCTTAGAGGAGAGTTTGTAATAGGAATTTATGGAGGAGATGGTGGTACTGTTGATGTACCTCTTAAGGGGTGGGATCCTTTATTATTGGTTTCTTATATTTCTTAATAAATACTAGAAATACATATCTATCTATGGATGATAAATAGGCCTCTCCTCCATTGTTGGGTCCTTTCTAATCAACTTATCAATATTCTTTAAAATTATGTGGATCCTAGCAATAGGATCCTTGATAATTTGGTATCCTTTTGGCCTTTTCATCCTCTACCTTCGTAAAGGCCACCCATTTTATTTTTTTATGATTGGTCCCCTTGACATCAAGGAAATTTTTTAGAAAATCTTCACCAAAGAGAAGATGTGAAAATGTTGATCTTTTGATACTCAACCATACCTAATTAATAAATACCTTAAGGTCAAAGGATCTTGTGATATCCTAAGCCATCTAATAGGCTTGCAATATTGGATGTATTTTTTTATTATCTATAATTTTCCCCTTTCCTAAAAATAAAATTTACTATTTTTAGTAAACCCGATTTTCAAAATTGTCAATCAGGGCATGTAGATAAATCAGGTAAATTAGTTTTTCAAGATAAAATTATAAAATCATTTTTGGGAGACAAAACAATAAATATTTTAAATTTATTATTAAGGATCCAATTTGGGAATTGTGATTTTGGAGGAGCTATTTTGGAGCTATTTTGGCATTTAGTGGCTTATGATAGGCTGAGACAAGTGGCAGCTTACAATGGAGTGGAAGAAATCACTGGACACTTGGAACCAAAGGTTACTTGCACTAAATGAAAAAGGGAATCTCTCCTTGGTCATGATTTTTGGGTCCCCAACTTGGAAATTTAAGCTTTTTCAATAAAACATGAATTTGGGCTTCATTTTGGATCATTCTTGTTGTATATTTTGGTTGAGTGTTTTCTCTTTTTCAGAGGCTGATAAATCGATGAAGAAAGGATCAACAAGGATGGTAAACCAAGGATATTGAGGCTCAAAAATAGTGGTTTTGAGGGTCTCTAGGTGTAATTTCATCTAGAGATTTCCATTGTTTTGAATTCTCATCAATTTGGTAAATTGTCTTAGTTTATTTGTAGGGGTTTGGTGTAGTTTGGAGTGCATGTTGTGGATTTCTGAGTTTTAGATGTTATTTTTGTTGTGAGAAAAATATATTTTGATGATGTTATAGTATTAAATATGTACTTTCCTATTGGAAAATTTTTATGAAAATTGGGGTGAGTTTATGTGGTGTTTGCACTATTTTGGAAATGAGTTTGAGCTGCCAGTTGGGGATTTATTTGGGTGTTTTGCTACAGCTACATCTTGCTATAATTAGTTGATTTATGATAGAAACCTGATTTAATTTTAATTTTATTACCATTCATACATCATATAATATCAATTGCACACTTTATTGATACATATTTGAATATTTTGGCAAAGGGTTTATCCTACTCGATTTACATCCATTTTCAATCTCATAGAAATCAAGGTGTCTAAGCTTCCAGATTTTTTGTTGTTGTTCATTCCTATTCTATTATGTATTCAATAGAAAAAATTATGTAATTCCATGTGGATATCTGTAATAAAATATTTGACTTGAATTGCACATAACCCGATTTCCATTTGGTGTAATTTTATGCTAATTTTAGTATACCCAATTTGGTCTAATTTGAGTTCAATTAAAAAGGAGATTTTCATATTTGAATTAAATTTTTATTTGAAGGACATTACAATGGTATCAGAGCCATGATCTTGCTAGCATGAGGGTTTAATCATATTTTTCAAAATAAAAGAGGAGTTAAAATATGACTGATCATATGGAAGATTTAGCGAGAGATTTTGTAGCCATCAGAGAAACATATATTAATCAAGATGAATGATTTAGAAATTTAATCTCATACATCAATTATATCGCTCAGATGCAAAACACTATGGCCATCAAGAGTCATAAACATTATTCAAATTCAAGTGGAAGAGATCTCAGGAGCAAAGTTATTAAATCTTCAACTCTCACTTTCGATGGATCATATAAAATCTCAGTTAGAGATTGGTTATTTGAAATGTAAGACTATTACTATTCCAGTTCCATGGAGGAGAAAGTTGACATTTAGTATGCAATCTTTCACCTTGAAGGAGTTTCTCATGACTGGTGGTACCAAGGTATGGACACTCAAGATCACATTCAAGTAAATTCACTTGATGAATTTTGTCAAAGGTTGATTGATAGATTTAAAGAGAAAAGAGTGAAAGATGTTAAAGAACCTGAGAAAATGATAAAAAAACTTGAGGCACAAATTAAAGATATGGAGGGGATGGTGATGATGCAACATAAGGAAAAATGAAACTTTAAAAAAGAAGACAGAGTTCAACCAGCACTACAAGCCATAGTGGTTGAAGGTAATGATTCTTTATTTAAAGAAGATATTTAAGTGATTTCTAGTGACCTTCCATTTCAAGAAAATGTAATTAGGGAAAAGAAGGAGATAGTGCTAAGTGAGAATGGTCAATATAATAGCTCTATTGTTGGAAATAATTTCATGATGGATTCTATAGCTCAACCTTATCCTACTAATCATTTTCATTATGAGAGTGACAGTTTTATTATGAATTTATCAGAAATTCCTAAACTCAACATAGGAAGATTCTAGTTCTAGGAAGTTAGAGCATGACTCTTTCAAAAAGACAATAACACATGAGAAGCACAATGAATACTTTCATGTTTATTACAACAATAAGCCCACTTTTACTTGGGACCTAGATGTGCCAACACCTAAGCATGTTGAGGGTCTATTTTGGAATGAATATTGTTGGTGTAATTAATTATTTAATTACACTTTATCATAAGTTTATTTAGACATATTTTATTTCCTAGGTTAATTCTTATCCTTATCTTGTTGAGTTGTCTTTTTTCTCAAGATAAGATTAGAATTATTTTTTCTTGCTTTATTGGATCATTGTCTTTTTGAAGGCTTTTATATTATTTGTAAAACAATTACATTCAATATCTGAGGGTTTACAGAACATCTTTCATTTTTGTTCTAAATATCTGTTGTAGGTGATTCTTGGGGACTATGAAGTTGGTTTTTCAACTTCTACATGGTATCAAAGCTCTAGACCTATTGTTGCATATTCGTGTTTTGAAGATACTCTCATAATATTTTTTTGTGTAAGGAATTGAAGCCATTTTTCATTTTTTTCTTTAGAAACATAGCTTCCACTTAGTTGTAGGAAAAACGATTTTTGGGTTTTGTAGCCAGGGTCTAAATTTGAACTGGGTATTTTTTAGATTTTTGATATTTTATACGGATCTGGAGAAAATTGGTGTACAAAGATCTGCACACATTATTTTCCTCTTGGCTGAAGGTTTAAAAAAATTATTTTTTCATCTTCCACTTGCTGGATCAAAAAACGATTTCTGGATTTTGTTCTTAGCTTTAAAATATTTTTGGGTTTTTGTTTTTGTCCACTCATTGTGAATAGATTTTACAGAAATTAAATTAGAAGTAAACATTTTTTTGCTAAAAAACCCATTTCTTGTAGGCTAAATTCAATTTTTTTAAAAATTCATAACTTTTGGCCATAGTGTCGGATTTTCACATACAAGATATTATCGAAAAGTTGGTTCCGACCTCTACATATATCTGAGGTCCTTTTTAATCATGGAGGCAGATGTGAACATTGGTTTGTGTATGCACTCATTTTTGTTTTCATGCATTAGGTTTTCATTTTCTCTACTATTTATGTATTTTTAGTATGCTCTCCTTTCACAATCGTTGGGTTATTGTAATAAATGAACTAAGATAAAGTTCCATCAGGGGGTTTTCTTGCAAAATAAATTTGATTAGAGTGTGCATGCACTTTGATCTCCATATCCATCTTGTTTTGATGACAACTTGCATGGGTTATCTGGTTTCCTAGTTTCTTTTGGCCACATTTTTGCTATTGTTTGACACATATCGGATTCATCGGTTCACACTTCAGTTGAAAGATTATGGTTATTGATCCACATTGGTTCAGATCCTTCTCAGTTTGAGGGCCATGTTTTTATGGTTAATATTCCAGAGTCTTCATGGTACTCCTTCCCATGGAAGAGTTTTAGTCACAGTTTAGCATTGACATCAATATACACAGTTTCTAGATTATGTCATTATATAATCTACTATTGCTTCACAAATTACAGGGTTGTTCCAGTTTGTGATTTTTCTAGTGTTTTGTGGCATCGAGTCTATTGTCACAATATTATGATTCTATTTTTTGTTTCAGTTGTAGACAGAAGTATCTTTCCTTGCTTGTCGAATTGCGGTTCCAGTGTTACTCCACAGTGTTCTTCCAGTGCTTCTTTGCAGCAGTCATCTCATTGTAGGGGGGTTTTATCCCATTGGGTTTTCCTTCTCTACCTCATCATTGCATTTGTAAATGACTACCTAATCAGTTCTTGTTGCTGAGACTCATCTCTTGCATAATAATTTGTTTCTCCCTAAGTTGCACTTATGGGGGGTGTTGGTGTAATTAATTATTTAATTACTTTTTAGCATAAGTTTACTTAGGCATATTTTATTTCCTAGGTTAATTATTATCCTTATCTTGTTGAGCTGTATTTTTGCTCAAAATAAGATTAGGATTATTTTTTCTTGCTTTATTGTATCATTGTCTTTTTGAAGGATTTTGTATTATTTGTAAAACAATTACATTCAATAATCAATGATGCATATTTTTGCTTGCAGAAATTTGTTTTGAGGGTTTATAGAACATCTTTCATTTTTGTTTTGAATATCTGTTGCATGGAATAGGTGATTTCTTGTAGGTGATTCTCAGGGAATGTGAAGTTGGTTTTTCAACTTCTACAAATATCCCCTTCATTTCGATGTTGTTTCAGTTTCATCTTAGGATTTATGTGAGGATAACATTGAGGAATCTAATGCTAAAAGGTATGGTGATTATGTTGAATACAAATCATATTTTTTATTGTTTATTTTGGATTCTAATCCAAAATATAGCAGCCTTGATTTTGATCAAAGACATATATTCCTCTATTGTGAGAATAAACACACTAGCCCAGTTTTCCATAAAATGAGTAAAGGAGAAGTTCATGAGGATTGGGACAACCATGGTGTTGTTGGTGAAAGAGTACTATAGAAATTTGGCATGATGGAGGATGCAATTTTAATTTGATGCAACCACTAAGGAGATTACAAATCTCAATACCGAAATAGTGGGTATGCAGTGCATTCTACTCTTTGAGTATTCAAATAATTATGTGTGTGCAACGGTTGCATTCCTTGTGTGAATTTCTAAAAAATCATCATTTTAGAATAAAAAATAACACATGTGAAAGGAAAAATATGGTTTTGGAAGGAGTATCTAAGGAAACAATGGGATTAGACACATATCTGAAGACTTCTTGCAAGAGACAGGTTTCATGGATAATAAGATTTTCTATGATGGGGGATGTACATGCTATCACATTTTATGGTAAGGATTATAGTCTTCATTTTGATGTTCAAGAGTTTCCAAATCAACATAGCACATTTTTTAGTAACATGTTTTCAAGATACCATTGGATAGAGGAATCCAACATGTCATAGAGTTGAAAACTATGTGGAAGAATTATGCCACATATATTGACAAAGAAATTAGCATTTAGGCCTTTCAAGAGGATTCAACAAAAGAATCATTGGAAGGGATTGAAAAGGTTAAAAACTCATGTCATGTACTTTTAATTTCAGATCCATTTGTGGAGGAATATGATGTTTCAGGGGATGATATTTGGGCTTCCTTAACACAAATGTTGGGTTCCATTCAATTTGACAGAATGTGGTTGGCATATGCTACACTATGTGTTTATGAGGAGGAGTTACAAGATGTCTCCATTAAGGGGTATTCACATGAGAAGATACAATAGTGGAAGAAACTCAAGGGAAGTGGAAATTATTTCAATATCATCCATCTCAGTGGTCCATGTTTAATACTTTCAATTCAAACAAAGAAAGAAGCTACAACATTGATGGGAAGAACACAAGAAAATTGGGTTAAGTTTGTGAAGGTAACCATATCATGATATGTACTTTCAATTTAATATTTCTTACCATATTTTCTATGGTATGTGATGTTTTAGGAAATGGATTTTTTATGGTTATAATGCAAAGAATAAACTCCATTAAATTTGAAAGCATGAAGATAAAAAATTCAATAAACGGTTTCAAATTCTTCTCAAAACCACTTGCTTGCTGAAAAAAATATTTTATGGGTTGCTAATTTTGAATAATTTTAAAGGTGTGAAGATTTTGGTGAATATATTTTCAAACCTCACATAGCTTCCCACTAATTCAACATTCGACATACTGATGACTATTACTTAGGTTTGTCATTTTGGTAGTTGTTACATCAATTGAATGTTGTTGATTTTGGTAAATTCAATTATTAACAACTATAGATTGGTGTTTTTGGGGGAAGCATAATTTCTTAATGATGTTATAAGAAGGTCTACAATATTATAGATCACTAATACACCCATCATAACACTTATTTGGAGAAGATATAGGGAAGTTTTTTCCATAGTGTAGTATGTGTGTGTTGTCTATAGGCATCCAATGAAGTTGTGTGAAGATTTACGGGTTTTGTGTATTGGGGAGTTTGTTATAGTTGTGGATAAATTTAATGCTATTGTAGATCATTTTTTTATTTTTATTTCCTCAATTCATATTAGCTTCAAAATTCGTTGCTTTATCTTTTCAATTTGGAGCAGAACAATGTTGGCAATAGTGTGTGATTTGGAGATTATATGAATATTTGATGGTATTTATATGTATTGGGGATTATAACATTTTTTTCCTTAGGTTTACCTAAAATTGTATGGTTATGTTTATAAATAAATTAAAAGAGATACTTCACATTTAACTGGGATGATAAGTTTGTGCTTGCAGTTAGACTCAGGAAGAACATCAACTTCTATTCAAATGGGTTGTTGTTTGCAAATTCAGACTTGGGAGAATGGTATTGTGAATGATGATGTTGTATGATTATGTTTTCCACTCCTTTAATATACTTTCTCTACCTTATATCAGTCCATGAAGCTAACAATGATATCACTCAAGTTGAGTTAAAGTATGGGATTTTTGCTACACATTCATGCACTGGATATTTCAATGTTATGGAGGTAAGAGAAGTGTCTATTTCCAAATTTCATTTTTTTCTCTTTTGGTGAGTACATTAAATCATATATCAGACCTACAAGCAACAAATCCATATTTGTATCATTGGGAGAAGATTTAGAAGTTATAAGTTTGACTCCTCACATGCTAGTGCATTTGACAAGTTTACTAAAATTTTGTGGGAAGATGGGTTTTAGTTGAAGTATGAGAATGAATGCATCCATTAATTACACATCCAAGAGATCATATTGCATTTTTTTTTTTTTTTGGATTCATAGAAATGGAAGAAAGGAGTTTGAGTCCTCATTTTGACATAATATTTTGTGGCAAAGATTACAACTCTTCACAAGAAAAGAGCTTCATATCCAATTTGGCATGATATATCATTTTGGCACAAGGTTTCTAGAGAATTATGTTTATAATTCCTTGAGGGAAAGAATTTTTTTTGAGGTAATACTTGTAATGTCCCCTTTTCTAAAAATAACATTTACTATTTTTAGTAAACCCAATTTTCAAAATTGCCAATTAGGACCTACAGATAAATTGGGTAAATTGGATTTTCAAGAAAAAATATAAAATCATTTTTGGGAGACAAAAAAATAAATATTTTAAATTTATTATTAAGGTTCCAATTTGGGAATTGTAATTTTGGAGGAGTTATTTTGGAGCAATTTTGGCATTTAGTGGCTTATGACAAGCCAGGACAAGTGGCAACTTACAATGGAGTGGAAGAAATCAATGGAAACTTGGCACCAAAGGTTACATGCACTAAATGAAAAAGGGAATCTCTCCTTGGTCGTGAATTTCAAGTCCCCAGCTTGGAATTTGAAGATTTTTCAATAAAACATGAATATGGGCTTCGTTTTGGCTCATTCTTGTTGCAGATTTTGGCTAAGCATTTTCTCTTCTTTAGAGGTTGGTAAACCGTTGAAGAAAGGATATCGAAGGCTAGTAAACCAAGGAGATTGATGCTCAAAGATAGTGGTTTTGATGGTGTCTAGGTGCAATTTCATCCAGAGATTTCCATTGTGTTGAATGCTCATTAGTTTGGTAAATTGTCTTAGTTTATTTGCAGGGGTTTGGTGTAGTTTGGAGTGCATATTGTGGATTTTTGAGTTTCAAATGGTTTTTCTATTGTGAGAATCATATTTTGATTATGTTACAGTATTCATATATTTACTTTCCTATTGGAAAATTTTTATGAAAACTGGGGTGAGTTTGTGTGGTGTTTGCACTAGTTTGGAAGTGAGTTTGGGCTACCAGTTGGGGATTTATTTGGGTATTTTGTTGTAGTTGTAGCTTCTTGTTACTAGTTGATTTATGAAATAAAACTGATGTAATTTTCATGTTATTATCATTCATACATCATCTAATATTAGTTGCACACTTTATTGATACATATTTGAATATTCTGGTGAAGGGTTTATCCTACCTGATTTACATCCATTTTTAGTTACATAGAAATCAAGGTGTCCAAGCTTTCAAATTTTCTATTTCTATTCATTCATATTATATTATTATTTAACATAAAATGTGATGTAATTCCATGTGGATATCTATAGTAAAATTTTTTGAATTCAATTGCACATTACCTAATTTCCATTTGTTGTAATTTTGTGCTAATTTCAGTATACCCAATTTTCTCTAATTTGAGTTTGATTAAAAAAGAGATTTTCAGATTTGAATTAAAATTTTATTTGAGGGACATTACATTATCCCTTGATTGTGACTATGATATTTGAGAATAATGTGGAGATTGGGAAATAGTAACCCTTCTTTTTATACTTTAGGTGGGATTTGTTTACTTCAATTATCTTCTAAATTATCTCCAAATATGCCAACCTAAGGGCCACATACTTTGGTAGAACATGGGGTCCAATAGGGAATCCATATATTATCTACTATGGAATATGCATGGAGATACCAATCTCCCTAATTGTGTTACAACCCCCAATTTAGGAACTTTGACTTTAGGTATTAAGAAATCCACGATTTCCTTTTATCACCTATCTTATTTCACACCAATGAAACCTAACACTCTTCTAACAATGTGATTCTCAAATATTACAAAATTTACTTCTTTACAATGCATGTCCCACACATGGGTCCAACATTGGACATGGAAAGTTTTGTCCTTACCATCTTCCATTTGGACCTCTATGGAATTTTCCCACTTTTTCTTAACTTCATACAAGAACATGTGGAAAAGTAGGGAATGCCATTTGAAATTAATTGCCTTGCTACTTTTCTTTATCTCCACTATTTTTTTATGAATTTCATTAGAGATATATATGGAAAAATAAAATTCATTATTTGCAAGAGGGTTTTGGATATCTACCACCATATACATCAATGGCATAGTGAGTTTAGTCTTGGCATCTCCCCCTCAAACCTGGTAGAGTGCATAGTAAGTTTTGATCAAGTAGTCCTTGAATGTCTCCAAGTTGAAGAGTTCTACTTTATTGGTAGGGATCCTCATAGACCAGTTGTGAAATCCCTTTAGTCTATGCTTTGCAATCCAAAATACCATATAGCTATTTTTATCCCATTGATATTTTTGTTTAAAATGTCAAAATTAATGACCTTGTTGGCAACCAATTTTAGGTCAAATACTTCAGATATCGAACCCTTGTCAATCTTCACTAGTTCTCCCCATTTGTAGCATGGATGGTTTTGAAATTATTATCATAATTTATGGCCATATTTCTAACCAATTCCACATCCATAAAAACATTTGGGACAACTAGGTTCCCTAGATCATAGGTATGGAAATAGAAATGGGAACCTTCGACGCCCTTTTGTTGTACCAATGTGAATAAACTCCCATTCATAGTGAATTTTGCATCTTTGTATTATCAAGAAAACCAAGTGCTACACTAGGGCCATGGACATGAACAAATTTTCTTAAGAAACCCAATAGTTGCAAAATTAAGTCTTCATCAAAGGGTCTTTTGGATGAGGGTTGGTCCTTGGAATTACTCATGATTTATTTCTAGGGTTTATTCTTAAGGATAAAAGATAAGATTTTAGGTATTAGAAAATTATTAGAAAATTGAAAGGACTATAGTTCAAACACCAACCCTAGATTGCATGGAACTTGTTGAATTTAGAAATAGAGAACTTGAAAGCAACCACTTAATTATTTTTTGCATTGGAAACCCTAGTTCATCTCTGAAGATCTAGAATGCTTAAATTTGAATAATGCAAAGTAAATTCATTTCTTGATTAAATTACAACATTTATAGAGGAAATATTTGGAAAAAATTTGGTATAATTTAGTCACTTTCACCATTACTCTCTATTCACTTGAGCTAGGTGCATGTAGCTAATCGTTCACCAAGTTTAAATATGAGTTGTTGATATTCTACTTAAAGGACATGACCTAATGGTCTAAATTGATCTGACCAATTTGAAAATATTTGATGTGATTTGAAAAATCTTGGCTAATAGAAAATTTCAATGTCATTGTTGGTTTTAAACATCATCCAGGTGGGCCTGCTGAGAAAATTTCTCTTGAAAAGTAGTTGATGTCATCAAATAATCCATGTGGTAGCTTTTTAAAATTCCACAACTTGAAAAGTGATACATTGTGAAGAGCTCACAAACTTATGGAATCCACATGAGTATATGTCATGGTTTGTTAATCCTCTATCCCATCCTTTCAAGATCATAACAAAATCAATGAGAATAGTCTAAGTGTCTTTCTTCCACAATTGTACACTTGAAAAATTAGTTGATTTTAAAGAATCCATGAGTTTATGGAATCACATTAGATGGTGATAGGTTTCAACCCTTTTTTGGTTCTACAACCTAGATTTTGGGCTTCCTTAACCATCATGTAGAGTCATGGAATTTTCTTTACAAAATGACAGCTATCCATCTTCCGCAATTTTATGCCCAATAATTTAGTCTTTATAAAGCAACCCATAGACTTGTGAAACTATGTTGAAAGAATGGCATGTCACACATTCTGTAGTTTCACAACTTCTTTTGTATTTTAGCAAACAAATTCTTTTGGACATGCATAAACTAATAGAAAGGAGGACGCATGTTACACATTCCATAGTTTTGCAACTTATGATTTTCCTTAATAAACTATACTTGAAAAATAGTAGAAAAACATAAAATGGTGGGACCACTTATAATAATTAGGTGTGGGTTCACTTAAGTCTTTTAATATGCACATGCAATAAGTTGACTAAGTGAATGCTAGGAGAAGGTAAATAGATGGGTAACTTACATTGTAAAGGGCTTAATAAGACAACTTAAGGCATCGAGTACTAGGTAAGTAAGTCAATGGCCAATTATAAATAAAGTGCAAGGTGGAGAAAAATGGGTAGGGATTTTTAGAGTTTTTTGCATGAAAAGAAACATTTTTGTAAACCCAAAATTAGTACATCTCTACTTTCCCACTCTACTTTCTCCCTCTACTAGTTTGAATTACCTGTACGAATGGGTGAAGCTACCTTGGGGGTACCCCAGGGTCCTCCTCCCCTATCCCCTTCTAACCACATGCTGGTCGTAGCACATGCACAACCACTTTCCTCAGGGGAACCTCCCAATCTTGTTGCTGAAGAAGTGCCTGTGATTCATGTCTTACCTAAATCCAAGGGTTGGAAGAATGTGTTGCTCAAATCTTCCCAAAGTCCTACAGCGGATATGTCGCTTCCTCGATTGGAAGTGGTGAAATCCATCTTTAGCATTGAAATATCACTCCTAGATTCCACCAGTGATAGGATCATTTCTTCCATAGAGAACTTAGATGTGGGAAAAAAAAAATTCTACCCTACAATGGATATGGTCAAAAGATGGTTGGGTGCTAAATGGTGCCTTAAGGGTAGTGTTGAAGTTGTTGCTATGGTTGGAGGGTTGTTTCTATTCAAATTCATGACTTATGAGGATTTTCTCTCTATCCTATCTTTTGGCCTTTGTGTCTATGGGAAATATATCCTTTCTCTCTATTGTTGGAAGCTTGGTTTTAACCTTTTCATGGACCTCAAAAAAAAATCTCCTTTGGGTTCATCTACCAAGGTTTCCATTGGAATACTAGGATGAATCAATATTTCAATGTATTCGGGATTCAATGGGCCACTACATTAATTTGGATATCATTACCAGAATGAATTCTAGGTTATCTTTTGCTTGATTCTATGTCAATATTGATATTAACAAGACTTTAACCAACTTGATGAATTTGAGATGTAAATTTGGGTCTTGAAACCAACAAGTCCACTATAATAAGAAAACCTAGTACAAGAAAGCCCCTGGTGGATGAAATCACAAAGAACTACCCATTCAAATATAAGATTCTAATACTCATTGATTCCCTGGCCAAATCTGGTCCTTTTGAAGACCCTTTCACAAACATGGGTGTGAATTCACCCAACAAACGCTTTGAAAACCATATGGAGACTAAGTATTCATCAAAGATTACCCCAAGTGAACTAGTTACTATTGTTGATTTGAAGGTGGAAGTCCTAGGATTCTAGCCTAATCCCCTAGCTAACCATGGCCTAATTAAAAGAACTAGAAGAAGGAGAAATACCTAAAGTTATATTAGATGAGGAAGGATCTAGTTCATAAGTGACTATTACTACTATCTAGTCGCACAACCAAACCAATGAAGAGGATGTTGTTACATTGGTGTTTGTTGTTGCACCAAAAGATCAACTTGTTAATGTTTCATACAACTGCGGGATTTATACAAGATCCACAGGAGGTGGTTAAGCCATGTCACAAACCCAAGCACTATGTTGCACAAGGAAGACCAAGGGACACACCATCTTGCAAAAATCCCCCCCAGTGCAAGCAAGGGATTTGAACCTATGACCTTGGCTCTAATACCAATTGTTACATTTATGGTTGTCATTGCACCAAAAGATCAACTTGTTAATCCCCAATACAACCACTAGATTTATACAAGATCCACAAGAGGTGGTTAAGCCATGTCATAAACCCAAGAACTATACTACACAAGGAAGACCAAGATACTCACCATCTTGCAATAGATGTTTGGCAAAACCCAAAGAAGGAAAAAAAAAGGAAGGAAGATGTTGGTGTGGATACCAGACTAGGAAGACCTAACCAACAACAAACTAGAAATATAGAAATAACCAAAGAGATAGCTACTGGAAAGTAGAGGATGTTTGAAGCATACTCAAATAATATGTCAAAATGAAAGTATTTTCCTAGAATATAAGAGGGCTAAATAGTCCCCATAAATAGTTGGTGCTAAATAATTATGTTTAGGAGCACAAGCTTGATGTTCTACTATTACAAGAAGTTAAAAGAAAAAAAGAAAACTTTGATCTCATAGCTAAAAACATTTTGTTGGATGCTCAATTCTCTTTAGTGATGCATATGGGGCTTCAAGAGGATTGGAATAAATGTAAAACCCTAATAGACTAAGGGGTAATGAACTATTTCAAAATAAGAATAGTTTGGGAGTCTATTTCACCTACTCTGGGTCTTCTTGGATTTTGATCAATATTTATGCCCCCAAGATGATGAATGCTAGGAAAGATCTTTGGCTGGAAAACATTGATTAGATCTGAAACACTAATGAGGCCCGTTGGTTAGTGGTAGGATACTTAAGTTCTCCTTTATATCCTTCTTAAAAGTGTGGGGGACTTGTGGACTATTCTGATAGTATGGCTGACATGGTAGATCTATTAAGTACTACAAGGTTGGTGGATATAAAATTACAGGGAAATTTTTTTGTATGAACCAATAGGAGAATGGGGATAACATAATCTAAGTTAGACTTGACAAATTTATCTTCTCCCCTAACTAGGCTTCTTTACTTAACTCCAATCTTATGGAACTTCCCTAGACTATCTTGGACCATAATACTCTATTGCTTATCATGAATAATCACTCTACTATTGTTCCCTTTCAATTTTGGTTTGATATAATGTGGAACTCTCACCCAAACTTTAGAAATAAAATTATTCAATGTGGAATGTCCCTATCCATGGCACCCCCATGTTTAGGGTCTTTCATAAGTTCAAGCATATCAAAATCATGGTTAAAGGTTGGAATAAATGGTTATTTGGGGATGTTTTCCATTAGAAACGTGAGATCTCTATAAAAATTAAGGTGACCCAAACAAGGATGGAGAAGGGGGATTTCAGTGAGAAGACCTTTCAATAGGAGAAAGATTATAATACATAATTGGATAAAGTTCTGATAAAAGAGGAAATATTTTGGAAACAAAAATCCAAAATTCAATGGCTAAAATAAGGAGACTCCAACACTTCCTTTTTCCACATCTCGACCCTCAAGCATAGAAAAAGGAACCAAATAAAAAATTTGAAAGATGATTTGGGAGTTGAAGCCACAACTCCAACCTAGATTGGCCAAGTGGCCTCTAAATATTTCCAACATGCCCTATCTAAGCCTGTGGAGGCTCCTAACCCTATTGTTGATGACCTATTACTAGACTTCATCCCTGCTTCTCCAAATCATTTTGATAATGATATCCTCTACACTAGAAATATTTAGGAAGTCAGACTAGCTACATTCAGCATGGGTGCCTTCAAGGCCCTTGGATTAGATGGCTTTCCTCTAGCTTTCTTTCAAGAGCATTGGTAAATTATGGGAGAGGACTTATTTCTTTCTACCAAAGACTTTTCAGGTCTAGAAAGCTTCTAAAACAACTAAACCATACCTTTATATCCCTCATTCCTAAAAATGAAGACCCCCATACCATGGCTAACTTTAGACCCATTAGCCTATGTAATACTATCTATAAGATCTCCAAAATTGTGGTTAATTTCATAAAACCCTTTATGGATAAAATAATTATCCCATGTGTAATGAAACAACTTGCACAAGAAGAATATAATATGAAAATTTTTAGAAATACTTGATAATAATATACCACTTCAAGGGAGCAACCTCCTAATCCATTTTGAGGGGGATACCTCCAATAGTATTCAATAAGAACACAATACTCAACATGATGATGAAATAAGACTCACAACCTCCTATAGATACCTATTTATGCCCGAATATCACCTAGGCCGACTTAACCCTATATAAGCCCTAGACCGACCTAACTAACTAAATAAAAATATAATAATGATACTATGAATTGATTAAGAGTAAAGGTAGCCAAAATTCAACTAATCATAGCCTGATACACACTATAGGGGTAAGGGCATAAAATTTCCCTCCTCTTTACAAAAGAATTGTCCTTAATGCTAACTTTTTTCTTTTTCTTCTTCTTCATCTCCTTTTTCATTGCCACTTCTTTCTCTACTACTACTTGTTCCTACTCTTGTCTTTGTCTTTCTCTTTTTTACTTCTACTTCTTATACTAGTACTTCTTATTCTTCTTCTTCTTGTTCCTACTTGTTTCTTGCTCTTGTTCTTTCTTTTTCTCTTTCTCTTTCTCTTTCTCTTTCTCTTTCTCTTTCTCTTTCTCTTTCTCTTTCTCTTTCTCTTTCTCTTTCTCTTTCTCTTTCTCTTTCTCTTTCTCTTTCTCTTTCTCTTTCTCTTTCTCTTTCTCTTGTTCTTTTTCTTACTATTTTTCTTTCACTTTCTCTTTCTCTTGCTCTTTTTCTGGTTCTACTTCTTTTTTCCTTTTCTTTCTCTTCTTTTTGGTGGCTAATTTTTCATTTTAAAGAAGGTCAAGAAAGATAATTTTATAATAAATCACCCAAATAAATTCAAAATAATTTGAAAACTTCATTATGAGCCTATTTTTCAATAAGAAGGTGGCGATTCTTATTTTTTAATGCATGTCTATTGTGAGGTACACTATTTTGGTCAATGGGGTTCCTCATGGTTTCTTCAAGGCTAGTCGAGGGATAAGATAGGGAGATCCTCTTTCGCCATATTTGTTTATAATGGTTGCCAATGGCTTAAGCAAGAATATTTCAAGGATGCTTACTGAAGGGTTTATTATGGGGCTCAAACATACCACCTCCCTTGAACCATTTTCAATACAAGAGTTTGTGGATGATACCATCCTCTTTGGTAAATATTCTATGGTGGAAGCAAGGAATTGGAAAAATTATCTAAACAATTATGCTTCTAGTTCATGTCATTGCATAAATTACAACAAGAGCATGGTCTACTTCTTTAACATCTCACAAGCTCTATAGGATAGGGTGACTATCATTATGGGCTGTAAGAGTTTTTCCCTTCCTTCTATGTACCTTTATCTGCCTCTCATTATTAAAGAAGTCACACCTAGCTTCAAGAAATCTATCCTTCAAAGAATTCAAAGAAAATTGGTTGGGTGGTGTGGACATGGAAAAAGTATCCCTTTTTTCTTGCTTTATTTGGGAATAATTGATAACCAATTGGATTTAATAAGGCCCTGATTTGGTGTTGTGTGGTGTTTTTCACATCCACACTAGGTCTTGGACCCTTGCAAATTGAATAAAATGCATTTAAAAATGTCTTGTAAAGGTGTTGTAAAGTGTTGTAAGAGAATTTCACACCTCTCTAGACTTAATGAACCAATTTTCCCTTAATTCAATATTATAAAAATGTATTTAATTTCATTTTTACTTTAATCTAGAAGACTTGTGAATCAAACTTAACATTAATCTAGTGTTGTAATGTGTCCTACACATTCACATTGAATGTTCTACCTTTCTAGGCTATGTGGACCTTATTTTAGTGTTGTAAAGTGCATTTAATCACACTTTCACATTGAATTTTCTGCCCTAGGCCCTAATTGACCTTTACATCATCATTAATAGCCCCTATGACCCCATATTGTGCATCCTGAGGCTTGTATTGATCAAGTACTTGATAAAATCATCATAAAAACCTAATTTATGCATTCCCCAACATTCTAGCTAGAAAAATAGCCACTGTGGGACCCATTCACCACTTTGGGTGAATGAGTCCCATCTAGGTGGGACTAATTCACCCACGATGGCGAATGAGTCCCATTTGGGCCATTTTTTACTTTTGAGTAGGAAAAATTAGGTTTTAAGTTTAATTTTTCTTGATGTCATCCTTAAGGATCCATTTAACGGGTGAATAGGTGAATTTCCTATAAATATAACTCTATAAACCTTAATTTAGAAGAAATTCATTATTCATTCATCACTCATCATGTTCTTAAGTCAAGCAAGCTAGGGTTTCAACACTTCAACTCATTAAGATATCATTTTTCAAACATTCAAGGAAATTTTTTTCATATTGTTGTAGTAATCCAAGATCTATCACCATGAAAATGTACTAATTCCTTAATTTTATGTTCATGCTTCATCTTATCTCTTCATTTTGTTTAATTACCTAAAAGGGGTTTGACTAAGGAAAACCCCCACGCCCTAACAATCAATATTTTCTCTCTTTCCTTGTGTGATTGCAGATTTAGGTGCTTGGATGGCTTGGACATGATTGAAGATTGGGTTACAAATTTTTTGAAGTTAGCTCCACTTTTGCAAGGTCAAAACCTACACAAAAAAGTCACCAACAGTGCTAAAAATCAAGGTTTCAGATCTGAACACCTGAAGGTACAGATTGAGCAGACTGAAAGGTTCAAATTCCATTTTTGAGTTTTCAAAATGGTCAAAATGGACTAATTAACCTAGAGTGGTGAATGAGTCCCACTGTACCTATTTTCTAGATAATTTTGTAGATTTGGACATCCATTTGGCTAAAATGGGCATCGGTGCAATTTTCTGGAATTGGGACTCCTTAACCCAAAATGGCGAATGAGTTGCACTAGGCCTAAAAATTAACATTTTTAGGATTTCAGAGTCATTTCTAGTCCTTAGAAAGTTTACAGGTGGACACATTTAGTTTAATCAATTTCTATGACAATTTTCCTTCATTTCTACGTCATTTAGTTTAGGTTTGCATATCACAATGTGTTTTCAAACAAGTTACATTTCTTAGATTTTGCATCAATAATTCATCTTCTTTTCTAGGTTATTGCATTTAGATCATCTCATCTAGACATATTTCATCCATCCTTGCATTAATTTTGAGTGTTTACATTGCATTTTGAGCCTAACCTTAGCTTCTTTTAGGTGAAAAACCCTAGAAGGACCATAAAGCATTAGGGTGCCAAAATCTTTGTTTACATTTTGGTGAACCCACCTTTAGAATACTTTTATTTTCTGATTTGGAGTCCATCATAGATCTAGCTTTCATTTACCTTGCATTAGGGTTTGCATGGATTAATTTGCGTGCTAGGTTTCAAATTTTGAATTCATGAAAAGTGCATTCAGGTTGCATTTTTGGCATCTAAAATCATTAAAATTTTCTAAAATTTTGCATTTAACTTAGGTCTACATCATACACAACAAAAAGCATCAAAACCACTCATAAATTTCTAAAAATTCTAAAAAAAATTCCCATTGGGACTCACTCTCCCCCTTGGGAGAATTAGTCCCTTTTCACCCCTAAAACTGCCTTTTACAAAGCTGAAAACCTTGTTTTTAAGCTTTTGTTTGGTGCCATTATCTAGCTATATCAGTTGGCTGATTTTTTGAAACATGCATTTCATTAGATTTAGATTAAATTAGCTCATTTCATGCATTGCTTAATTTCAAATTTTCAGTCACAACATTTCATTTTCAGATCATTGCATTGTGTAATCAGAAAATTATCTTGCTCAAAAACTAAAAATTGCATTTCCTTTTACATTCTTAGATTGCATTTCAATTCTTTATAGTTTACCTTTTTCAAATGTTAGTTTCAATCTTCTCCAAATTTTCAAAGAATAATTTTTTCAATAAGCATGACAGTCATTCATTCAATGCCTTCCCTAGTTATGAAAGTCTCTTAGTGTAAGAGAGTGAAAATGATAATGTTAACCTTAAAATTATACCCCCTTCTATCTCTCCTATTTGTGTGGATGATGTAATAGAAGAGCATACAAACATAGACAACCATGATGATCATATTTTTTCTTCTCCCAATACCTCTCCTTTTAGTGATGAAGGCATCTTGGCGAAAGAAGATACACTCATTGACAATCATGTAGATCTTGTTTGTCCTTCTCCTCATCCCCTTTGGGAAGATATTTTAGCACAAGAGGTTGCAATCATAGACACATTCTTAAACACCACCTTACCTAATTTCCATTCTTCTTTGGATTGTGAGAATAATTTCGAGGAAGATAAGATTACAAATGATGAGGATATGTTGGTATACAACAACCCTCTTTATGATCCTTCCCTTACCTATCATATTCTGGAAGACATTCAAGATCAAAGGCATGAAGTTGTAAATTCTCATGATAATTATACTTGTTATTCTCCTAGTATCTCCCCTAGTTGTAAGGAAGATGCTTTTATGTTAGAAAACACAACCAATGAGAGTCATGAGAATTTTACTTTCCCCCCTTCACCTAAGCAAGATAATTCAACCATTGATCATTCCCCTACTTACAATGACATCATTTTAGAAGAACCAATCTATGAAAGCGAAGAACATTTGATTCATAGTTCTAAAAACTATCCTCCTAGGGAGAATATCATGGTGTTAGAAAATGACAACAATAGTAATGTGTCTTCCTTACCTCATGATAAAAAGGTGATTCTAGAATACCCTTTATTAGACATACATCAAACCAAGACTGTTGAGGTTATGAATGCGCAAGTGTCCATTAGACCCCCCTTGATCAATGGACCTCATACATATTGATGAGTCTAGTTTATGGTTAAAATTTGGTATAATTTATGATCTATTTGCTGAAACTGTCATGAACCTTGATGTTTGAATGTTGATATTTGCTTGAAACCATAGACATTAGACCTAATTTTATCTCTGCAAATCTTTAATGACATTTACATGTTATATGGATTATATGTGTTAATTCTACATTTGGATTAATGAATGTTCTTTAATATAGTTATAGATATGTGATTATTGTGAATACTAATATTGCCATGTAGATATGATTCGAGGCTACTAAATTGAGAAGATTTTACCAATTGGTCATTCACCATGCAAAGGTCAACAAAGGGAATCATTCAAAGAGGTCAATGGTGGGAGATTCCTCATGCAAACTGAGTTGTAACCACCTTGTTAATGATCTTTATTGATGTGATCGAATATACATGTTACTGTTGTGCTAAATCTGCATTGAGGCAAGCACATCTAACAAGATTCCATGCATGCATAACCGCCTCTCCACTTTCTCTGCTTTCCCTAAAGTGGAATCCTCCTAGTTCATGGGGTTGACCACCTTGTTTAGTTAGTTGTTCCTTTTCCTATAAATACGAGTCAAATGATCCTTCTTAGGAGGTTGCACGATTTGATGATGTACTTTCATTCTTAGTTTTCAGCAATACAGTTACACTGCTCTATTGTACTCATGTTTTCCAATGAATAAGATGAAGTTATAAGTCTGTGCATCTGAGTTTACATTATTTTTAGAGGATACTCATCCAAGGGGTCCCACTTGGTGAGAATTTCATCCTTTAGTTTAGTTTAGTTTAGTTTAGTTTAGCTATTAATTTTTGTTCAGTAATTAGTTAAGAATATGGCATTGACTATTCCTGCAACCACTAGAATTCCATTATGTGATTGTTCCTACAGCCAAAGTAGACAGAGTAGTTTCCTATTTGTTTGCTTAGATTTTCATTTCTATCATGCATTTCAGCTTAGCATTGTTGTTGGTTGATGTCTAGTACTTATGTTATTTCCTTCTGATCAATTTACCTTCAGTATTATGTTTTTCTTAGTTGTAGAATGAATATGGATACTTGGGATCCTTAGTGCACATATTGTGCTGACCCATTTCAAGTTCACATCCCTGGGTTGACAAGTTAAATTCACCTTCATGATTATTGAATGGTTATTTAGTTTAGATGTCCAATCTCTGAATCATAGTTGTAAGGGATTAGTTGTTAAATCATTATAGGAGGCTAAATTTTTTGGTGCCATTTCTAGGGATGGTGTCAAACTAGGGATTTATTTGGATTCTTTGATATTTTTTCTTGTTGTAGTATTTTTGAAAGTTATTCTTAGTATACCCCTCATTTAGGAAGTAATGATACCCTTTATTCTTTACCAATTATTTGTGTGAGCTGGATGATAGTGAGTTGATACCGCATGAATAGAGGAAGGATAATAGATGCTTATGGGAGATTCCTTCCTAACAATCCTAATCCATTCCAACTAGTTGAATATCAGAACCTACCAAGAGAAGAAGAAGACTCACACCCTTTTGTTGATGTCCTGATTTAACTAGCTTTGAAGTTTCCTCTGAAGACCAAAATCAGCTTGAGAATCCCTTTGCTTTGGAACTACATCAAGTAGGCATGGGTGATGAAAATATAAGCATACCTAACCAACCAACTTTTCCTTTCCCAATTGCTCATAAGAATGAAGTAGATAACCTCAAAAATATCCCTACCTCAGTCCTTCTCAAGTTTTATGGACTTGTCACAGAAGATCCTAATACATTCTTGTTTGAGTTTGACATACTCTACATGAGTTATGACTATAGCACTGATACCCATAGGCTTAAGCTATTTCCAACCACTCTGAAAGAAGTTGCATTAAGATGGTTCATGAGCCTAGGCAGAGATACTATGGAGACATGGGATGACATGAAGAAAAAATTCCTTGAGAAATACAAGGAGTATTGCAGGGGCAGTGACATGAGAGGAGGTGACATTTTTACAATGCAACAGAAGGAAGATGAGAGCCCAGAGGATTACATTGCAAGGCTTTTATTTTTCCCACAAAAATGTCCACACCATACACTTAATGAAGACTCACAAAAGCTACTTTTCTTGAGAGGAATTAATGACAATTGCATTGATGCCTTGGACCTGATGGGAGGAGGAGATATCTCCCAAGTTCCTTGGGAGGATATCAAGAGGATATGCTAGAACTACTCTAGGGAAGCTTCAAAGAAAGGGAGAGATTACCAATCTTCCATGGGCAAGTCATCTACCAGTGGAGTTTCAAGAATGGAGATTACTCATTTGCTAGCAGAATTCAAGAAAGACATTATAAATAATCTAGCTACTCAACTAGATGCACTTAAGGCCAAGAAGAAACAAGAGGAGGTAGAGGAAACATTGGTAGAGTATTGCCCCAATTGAAAATAACAGAAGAAGGATTGTAGATATAAGATGGTAGCTAATACTAAAAGAAAGCAGATTGCATCTGATTTTAAGCCAATTTAGATTAAAGAAGATCAATTCTATTATGTTGTACAAAGGAGGCCTTGGGCTCCAAGACAAGGTATGCCACCAAATCCACTCTCTTTTGTTGGGCCATATTTCAATTCTTATTCATCTGGTAACCAATGACATTCCCCATATCCATCCAACTATGGAGGATATCCACCACAACCTTGGAGTAACCCTCCAAATGCCTAGCCTAATCATCAAAACTCTCCAGCCCAATGGCAGCAACCTCAGGGGAATTGACAGTAGTTTTAAGGAAATTGGTAGCCACCCCCAGGAAATTGGAAACAAACAAATCAATGGAGGGGAGGACAATAATGGAAAAACTAGCCAAATAGCTACATGTAGCTACTTCCTATCCCTAACAACCTACTATAATTCCTCCTACTAATTCAAGCTCAAATCCACCTAAACCTACTCAGCTACTAGCATAGCCCACACCTAATCCAAATAACAAACCACAACAATAGCCTGTATACTCTGCTAATTCAAATCAATTCCCTACATACGTTGTGAGTGTGAGTGACATCCACTTGCATTTAGAAACTACTATACTAGCTCCTTCCACACCCATTATCATTGAGCTTCTTGTAGAAGAAGATGATCCTCTAAATATCCCCATTTAGCCTAGTGCACCTAAAACTCTTGAACCAGTCCTAGTAAAGCAGAATAAACAAGAACCACCATTTCCTCAGATATTGGAAGTTTCCAAGAAGAATGAAGAAAAGGAGGACACAAATTTTGACATTATAGATCAGATAAAGCATATATGTGTCTAGAAACCCCTATTTTAGGCCATAAAAGATGTTCCAGTCTATGGCAAGGCAATCAAGGAAGCATGCCTCAAGAAACCAGGAAGAAAGAAGAAAGACCCCACTATGGCTCATGTGGTGGGACAACTAGCTGACATCATGCTTGGAAAATTGATTGTTCCTAAGTACAATGACCTAGGTAGTCCTGTGGTAGGAGTTGTTATAAATGGGATCCAAATAAAGAATGCACTGATTGAATTGGGAGCAACAATAAATGTAATGACTAAGGATATCCGACAAAAACTAAATGTTGCAAGAATAAGACGTACTCCTACTGTCCAGTAGCTTGCTGATAGTTCTATTGTTAAGATTGGTGGTATAGTAGAGGATCTTGTGGTAATTCTAGACTCATGGGAGTACCCAACATATTTCATGATTCTCTCTCCTAAAACCACACTAGGTGGGTATCCTATTATTCTTGGAAGGCCATGGTTAGCAACAACAGTTGCATATATTGGATGTACGATAGGATACATGACCATTTCTAATGGAAAGAGCACCAAAAAGCTTTCTCTTTATCCTCCTACTTAGCCATCCCATGATGAGGATAATCCCATATGGCCACATGTTGGTGAAGAGGCCGAGGAAGTTAATTCTATGGCATAACTTATGATGTTAGGTAGAAGCTCTTTCATGTAGCTTCAAGATGAAGATGAAGTATTGGCTAACATCATTCAGAATCATTGTGAAGTGGAGGAAGCATCATCTTCTCATTCTATTTTTCTAGTTAGGACACTTCTGCTTGCTCTTCCTGTAGCCATTCTTGCAGACACACATCCTACAACCACTCTTCCTACAACCGCTCTTCCTGTAGTCAGACTTCCTGCAGCAATAGGTATGTACCATACATTATTTCCATATGAAATCAAGGTACCATGTGTTAATGAAGCAACTATGATAGAGTTAACTACACAAGTACAAGTGTCAGGAGGAAAATATCTTAATATTAACAACAAACTAAATGAAGAACATCATTTGTTGTTGGAAAACTTATAGAAGACCCACCAAAATGCATTTGCATGGTACTATCATAAGATGAAAGGATCAGACCCTAAGCTTTTCACTCATATAATTTATATCAGAGATGATTGCACCCCAGTTAGAAAACCACAAAGAAGAATCAACCCTGCACTAACAAAATTTGTAAAAGGAGAACTATTGAAATTGTTAGATGCAAGATTTATCTACCCCATTTTAGATATCCAGTGGGTGTCTCCATTGGTTATTTTTCCCAAGAAAGGAGGGAAATGGTGAGTTTGTGTTGATTACAAGGAACTTAATGTTGCCACCAAAAAGGACCATTTTCTTTTACCCTTGATAGATCAAGTTTTGGACTCACTTGTAGGAAAGCAATATTTTTCTTTTCTAGATGGCTTTAGTGGATACAACCAGATCCAAATTGCACCTGAGGACCAGGAAAAGACAACCTTTACCTATCCATGGGGGACCCATGCCTACTCAATACTCACATTTGGGTTATGCAATGCACTTGCAACTTTTCAAAGGGCGGTCATTAGCATATTTTCAGACATCTCTCATGATTGCATGGAAATTTATATGGATGATTTCACCACCTATGGTGGTGATTTCAATGAAGCATTGGAGAATATCAGGAGATTCCTACATAGATGTGAAGATTACAATCTATCTCTAAATAGTGAAAAGTGTTTTATGATGATGTAGGAAGGTGTAGTTCTTGGACACTACATCTCTCACAAAGGAATTCAAGTGAACCTTGCAAATATTGAGGTAATCACAAATATTCCCACACTTGCAAAATAAAAATATGTTATGAGTTTCTTGGGACATGCAGGCTATTATAGTAAATTCATCAAGGATTTCAGCAAAAAGCAGCACCATTGTATACTCTTCTCACCAAAGATGTTGAATTTCAATGGAAAAAAGACTGTGACAAAGAATTTTATGATTTGAAGATAGCTTTGAATCATGCTCTTGTAATTGAAGGACCTAATTGGGAGATTCCTTTTCACATCCATACAGATGCATCAGACTATTCCATAGGAGAAGTTTTAGGACAAAAATAAGGAGCTATTGAAAATTTCATTTATTTTGTTAGCAAAAACTTCCAAGGAGATGAATTCAACTATACAGTGACAAAAATATAAATATTGGCAGTATTCTATGCCCTGAACAAATTCAAGCACTACATAATAGGCTATAAAATATTTGTGCACACTGATCATGTAGCCATTAGATTTCTCATGAATAAACTCATAATCACTAGTAGGTTGACAAGATGGTTATTGTTGATACAGGAGTTTGACATAGCCATTGTGGATAAACCAGGGAAGGCCAATGTTGTTGCAGATTTTCTTTCAAGGTTGACTACATCAAAATAAATTCAAGCCATAGATGACTCTTTTTCTGATGAACATCTATTTTCCATCAGTGTGCAAACACCCTCGTATGCTAACATTGCTAATTATTTGATCATAGGGAAATTTCCTCCTCACTTCTCTCCAAAAGAGAGAAGCGTCCTCATTGAAAAATCTTTTCCTTTTTCATGGATTGGTGGATGTTTGTTTTATACTAGAATAGACCATGTCATGAGGAGATTTATGAGAGAAGAAGAGATATATGATATTTTTCATGCATTCCACAATGAACCATGTGCAGGACATCTTGCAGCCAAGAGGACAATAATGAAGATTTTGAACACAGGATATTATTGGCTGACACTCCATAAGGATTCAGGAAGGTATACAAGAAAATGTGATTGATGCCAGAGGATGGGCAGACCAACCAAATTTGATGATATGCCACTTTTCCCTCAAATAGTAATCACTCCATTTGAAAAATGGGGACTAGATTTTGTGGGACTTGGGCAATTTTCACACACACACCCTGCTAAAATAGGGACCCTCTTTCTTACTTTGCTTTCTTGTTTGCTTTTCATACAGTCTTAACTTCATCCACTTAAGGGATAAGTCTCTTAGTTTTAGTCTTGTTTCACCCATGTGCTTAATGATAAACCAGTATTTAAGATGCTATTTTACAACTCCATGTGATGTTTTGGCTCTTGGAGACTAACCCTTGATCAAAAAGTTCAATTCGAGGAAAATTTGGCTAAGTAAGAAGGAAGTTCGGTAATTCCAAGGTACCTCAGATTACCCAAACCTTAATCTAGTCAGATAATCTGAGCTACCTCAAATTACCCGATTCTAACCCTCTGTCATATTTCTGAGTTCCCTTCAGACACCTATACAAACATTTATTGCTTGAGTTAATGATTTCAAAAGACTAATTTGGGAATAAATTGAGAAACAAGAGGTCATTTGGTCATATCATATTCGTGAGAGCTCGAATCCAGGAAGTTCTTCACTGCTTTGCATTCAATTCAATCTCCTACGATCATTCTTGAGCTCAAAATGTCCAATACTAGTCGGCCATCAAATCCCCTTTTGTGAAACGCCATTGTCAGGTATGTTCGGTCATTTTCACTTGATGGTATTTGATGCATTTCATGTCTCACTATCAATCTTCATGGTTTGAGTTGGCCTTTTGGTTATTAAGTTTTAAGTTTGTAGTGAGTTTCATGCCAACATCTAGGGTTTCAATATTTAAGCAAGTTTATTCTAAATGGGTCAAAATAGGGTTCCAATTTAAACATATTTAGTGTGTAAAAGGTGTTGAATGCTCTTAAAATTCACTTGATGTTGGCTTTACACAAGATTGATATTGAAATTTTGGATCGACTCCATGTTTTGAGCAATAGAATGAAACCCTAGTGTTGATGTTTGTGAAGTTTAGTGAGAATGATTGAAATCGATGATTCTAAAGAAAATTATACTATTAAATCCATGAAGAAATGTTAATAATTTAGTCTTGGGAAGATTTGGTGTTCATCTTTTATCAACTTGAAGAAGTCAAGATTCAATACTTAGTGAAAATCATAGATTCAAATGAATTCCAAAAATTGTGAGGTAGCTTAGATTTTCAGAGCTCTAATCTGCCCGAGAGAATTTGAGCCCCCTAAGATTATTTGAGTTCCTTGACTAGTCCTAGGTCCAAGCTTGAATATTGAACACTTAGATAGTTTTGAGCTTATCGTTTCAGTGGTAAATCCAAACAAGGTTGGATTACTTGACCGATAGTTCACCTGGATAATCCAAGGTCCCTAGAAATACCTGAGCCCCATGAGTGATTGAACTTTTGATGCATGGCATCACTTGAACTTTGGAATGAACATAATTTTTGAAGTGTCTTTGAAGTGATCAAAGCTTGAACATGTTTGATTTGGTTGATAAACTTCATTCATCATCAATTCCACCTGAATAATAGTGAAAAATTAGTTAATTGGCTGGACTTAGAAAATTCGAGCTTGCTCGGATTAACCGAATGCTAGTCTGGCTAAAAAATCCGAGCTACCTCGGATTATCCAGACTCTCTCCATTCATTATGTATTTCAAATACCATTGAAAAATGAGTGGCATATGATGGTTTCTTGGCATTTATTGATGGGCATCAATTCATTTGGGTGTGATTTACTTGTATATCATTGTGGAATTTCATGAAGTAAGTTGTTTGCATTGCATTTCCATTAGAGTTTAACTTGTTATTAGCTTAAGTTAATGGAATTATCAGCCCATGTTGGTGGTTCATGAAATATATATGATATGTTGGGTATGTGCAGGATCATGATGGGCCAAAAAGTGGCAATATTATGGGTATTTATAGGGTATGTGGCTGATGACTTTTTTTTACCAAAAATTGATGAAACAAAAAGGGTTTTTAGAGGATATTATTAGCTTTCTACCAATATAAATTATGCTTTAATTTGAATTTAATAAATAATTATTATTCATTCTCTATTAGAATTATGACTAAAGTCCTGATCGATAGGCTGATTGAAAAATATCTATAAATTTCAAATGGTATCACATTTTTTGAATCTGAAACATGCGTCACATTCTATGTTTCACATAATATAGGATTAAAAAAAGAAAAATTAAATTTCATGAAGTTTTGACCAAGTTAAGGTGGTGAGACATACGAGTTTTTATATTTTCTAAAAGTTGTAATAAAAAATTCATAATTAATTATTTACTTTGAAAAAAATTACAAAAAAATATGCATCACATCCAGGCATGAGTCCTCTACTTATATATAAAATATTATAAAAAAATATTATCATTTTATTATGGTAGGGTGGTTAGATAGACACCTACTTCTTATTTTTTCCCTAAAATTTAAGTACTACTGCATTGAAATTTCAAATTTTGACTAAATAGATTTTATTTATTTTAAATAAACCTATTAGTTTAGAAACTACATTCAATTTTCTATAGATTCTATTTTTACATATTTTTGAAATAATATAGATAACTTATTCAAATTTTTACGTCAAGTTTCCTAACTTTGATTTTTCTAAAAATTTTGCCACTTAAGGGCCTGTTTTTTCCATGATGATCCTGCACATACCCTGTTGTGTTATTTTTTTCATTTTGGTGATTATGGTCCTTTCTCTAATAGATGCAAGCTGAGGTTTCACCTTCTTCCACCATGGTGCTAACTTAAGGAGCCTTCTTAATTTTTGGAGATGGATTTTCTCCTCATTTTACTTATGCATGACTCCTTGTTCGCCTCTTGATAGAAACAAATTTATCTACTTCTCATGGGTTCCCTCCTCATGGGGTTCAACAACTTCACTCTCTTTATTGTTTTTAGCTTCCTCCTCATCTTGAGACTCCAAGTCTCCCATTAAGTCAAAGGTGAACTTTACACCTTCAAATTCCAATTCCAACGCTTTGTGTTTTACCCACAATCTGGAGTACTTCTTTGCTAGTTTAGTAACCTTATTTAAATCTCTTATTTCTTCTTCAGGAAAATTAATTGGAGGCAACGACCTATTTTTGTATGGTTTAAAGTCATGGTGCTAGAGCAAGTCTGCATCATCATCTTGCACCTAATCAAAAACCTCTGCAACTCTGTATAGTCTTATTGATTTCAAAGGTAGCCTTGAGAACCTTTTCCTTATGGCCTCAAATTTATCCTGACAGTTGGCCCAATAGTCTTCAATGTGGTCCTTGTGCCTAAAATTTTTATTGGTCTACTTCATGGCCCTACCATATGGATCAAAATTATTCCTGTTTGTATGAGAATACAATTCAAATTGTGCCATCTCCTTCTCAAAATGTTGAGCACTTTGAATAGAAGGGAAAACCTCCAAATTCCCCATTCTCAGTGGGAATTGTGATCCCAATCCCTTCTTCTTTATCTCTTGTTGTAGGATTTCCTGAAAACCAACCATTTGTCTTGTCATTTCTAGCATTAGAAATTTGTTGGTGGGATACCTAGGTAGTCTAAGATGAAAAACTGGAGATCCCTATACCTATATGTATATGAAACTTTGGAATTGGATGAACCATTGGCCATATTGCTTGATCAAATCCATAGCATTTGAATAAACCTTGATATGAAGAGCATCATATACCAGTCTTGGAATATACATGAAAAATGCATCATTAGCTCTTCTATAGTTGGATGTTTTGTGTTGTAAATGTGGGTAAACATCCCATATTTTGTCTTGTCCTATTGCTTCTTTGTAGTTGAGACCCTTATACTTGACTTGTGTGCCAACATGTAGACAAGATAAGAGGTCATGGTGAACCTATTGGTTTCTTGCACACTCCTCAGTTGGACATCCAGATTGTTGCTTATGATTCTTTCCCAACGATAATGTTTGTTTAACACAATATGTGTAATGGGATGGAACATCCAAGTCTGAAAGATTTGAGCTTCTTCCATTCCCATGACTCTACCCAAAAGTGTTATGATGTCATGGTACTCCAACTTGAAATCACTTCTATGTAGTTGTTTTGGCAGCTTTGAGTAGTGTGGCTTAGGTCTCAATATTCATGCATTGTTCATAATTCCCAAAGCTCTATTGGGGTCTTCTTAATAGAACTTGATTTCTTCCACAATATTTATTTCCTCAATGAGCTTGTGACAAGAGGAAATTATGAAGACTTCTGCAATGGACTCCTCAGTTAAGTTAGCCATGACTCTGCCTTGTGGCCTAATTATGATTCTTGTCCTGGAGTCATAGTGCTTTGCACATTCCAAGACCAATTCAAGGAATAGTTGTGCTAGGGAAAATCCTGCTGCTTGTGCCAATCCAGTATGAGTGATGATCTATGCCAATGGAGTGGGAGCCTTTCCAAACATCCTTTGTTGAAATTCATTGTAATATACATGACCCATGTTTGTATCCACAATCTTGGACCAAGTAGAGGAAATCTTGGTCTCTGGCCATATGCCCTTGAAGTCATACTTCATCCTTTCCTATCTTCTCCTGACTTCTTGCATTAGAGAAGCTTTTGTCTTAGTGGTTTTGTTAGGGCTAACCTCAACCTACATTTGTTAGAGAAAGGACCATAATCACCAAAAGGAAAATAATAACACAACATATCATATATATTTCATGAGGCACCAACATGGGATGATAATGTCATTAACTTAAGCTAATAACAAGTTAAACTCCAATGGAAATGCAATGAAAACAACTTATTTCATCAAATACCACAATGATATACAAGTAAATCACACCCAAATGAATGGATACCCATCAATAAATGCCAAGGAAATCATCATATGCCACTCATTTGTCAATGGTACTTGAAATGCATAACAAATGGAGAAAGTATAGATAATCCAAGCTAGCTGAGATTTTCTGGCTAGAATAATGTTCGGCTAATCTGAGCAAGCTCGAATTTTTTGAATCTAGCCAATTAACTGAGTTTTCACTATTATTCAGGTGGAATTGATGATGAATGAAGTTTATCAACCCAATAAAAACACATTCAAGATTTGATCACTTTAGAGACACTTCAAAAATTACATTCATTCTGAAGTTCAACTAATGTCATGCATTAGAAGTTCAATCACTCATGGGGCTTGGGTGTTTCTAGGGACCTCGGATTATTTGGGTGAACTATCACTTGGGTAATCCGAGCTTGCTTGGATTTACTGATGAAATGATAAGCTCAAAACTATCCAGGTGTTCAACATTCAAGCTCAAACCTAGGAATAGTCAAATAACTTGGATAATCCAAGGGGGCTTAGATTCTCTAGGTGGATTAGAGCTCAGAAAATATAAGTTACCTTAGAATTTTTGGATTTCATTTGAATCTACAATTTCCAAAAAATTTCAGGTATCTCAGATTTTTTGAGCTCTAATTCGCCCTGAGAATCTGAGCCCCCTCAAATTATATGAGTTCCTTGACTAGTCCTAGGTCCAAGCTTGAATGTTGAACACTTGGATAGTTTTGAGCTTATCATTTCATCGATAAATCCAAGCAAGCTCAGATTACGCAAATGATAGTTCACTTGGATAATGTGAGGTCCCTAGAAATACCTAAGCCCCATGAGTGATTGAACATCCCATGCATGACATCACTTGAACTTTGGAATGAACATAATTTGTGAAGTGTCTTTTAAGTGATCAAAGCTTGAATGTGTTTGATTGGGTTGATAAACTTCATTCATCAACAATTCCACCTGAATAATAGTGAAAACTCAATTAATTGGCTGGATTTAGAAAATTTGAGCTTGCTTGGATTAGCCGAATGCTAGTTTGGCCAAAAATTCCAAGCTAGCTCAAATTATTTGGACTCTCCATTCATTATGTATTTCAAGTACCATTGAAAAATGAGTGGCATATGATGATTTCTTGGCATTTATTAATGGGTATCAATTTAGTTGGGTGTGATTTAC
>VDFB02109042.1:77421018-77473328 GCA_007258455.2 Sequoia sempervirens | reverse complement strand
ATGGGTTACATGAATGGGCTTTACCACTAACCTCCTTGAGGTTAGATTTTATTAATAGCTACCACTTGTAGTGGAGTTGGATGGGGCTTTGGGTTTGCATCCCTCGAGGTCACAGGGTCATCTCTACTTCATAGTAGGAAAGTCAAGGGTCAGTAATATTCTACCTGTTCCTACTCCGTAGACCTGGGGTATAGGAATAGGCTTTACCCCTAACCTCCTTGATGTTAGATTTTAAAAAATCCACCACTTGTAGTGGAGTTGGTTGGAGCTTGGGGTTTGCATCCCTCGAGGTCACAAGTTTGACTCTGCTTCGAAGTTGAAAACGAAAGGGTCAGTAATATTCTACCTATTCCTGCTCTGCTAACCCAAGGTATAGGAATGGGCTTTACCCCTAACCTTCTTGAGGTTATATTTTTGAAGGCCACAATTTGTAACAAAGTTGTTTGGGGCTCGGGGTTTGCATCCCTCGAGGTCACAGGTTCAACTTCACTTCATAGTGGGAAAGGTAAGGGTTAGTAATATTTTACCTATTCTTGCTTCGCTGACTTAGGGTATAGGAATGAGCTTTACCCCTAACCTCCTTGAGGTTATATTTTTGAAGGCTACCACTTGTAGTAGAGTTGGCTAGGGCTTGGGATTTTCATCCCTCGAGGTCATATGTTCAACTCCGCTTCATAGTGGGAAAGGCAAGGGTCAATAATATTCTACCTGTTCCTACTCCATTGACTCGGGGAATAGGAATGGGATTTACCCCTAACCTCCTTGAGGTTAGATTTTTTAAGGAATCTAAGAGTATGACTTATGGCTTGGTAAAGGTTATGTTGGGGTAATTATCTCACAACATTATTTGCACAAATTAAGTTATGTGGCTAGTTTTGATGGTTTGAAGCAGTCTTTCTTATTAAATTCTTCTAGCTATCTTTATGTGGAGTTGAACCATTACCACTTTGACATAGGTGGTGAAACTATGAGGAAATTTAAGAATAAGTATCATGCAATCTATTTTTTGGTGGCTCATTAGTGTCAAGGTAACTAGGTTGGTCCTTGCGTGTTAGGCATGAATGTTGTTGCAAACCCACAAGATCTTAAGGGTAAGAAAATTGTGTCTCATGTTAATGTAGCTTCTCTCCTTGTGTCATATATGAATGTTACAATACAAACCCAATCATTGGCAGATAAGAAGACAGTGCCTCAAGAAGTGGATGGTAACAAAGTTACTCCCCTACTATCAGATATGAATGCTACAGTACATTCCCAGTCATTGGCAATTAAGTAAAAGTTTCCTCAAGAAGGACAGGATGAAAATTTAGTAGTAGGATAGTGTGCAGAATCTGTCATTTGGGCTCCATTCCATATTGCTAATCGGTTGGGGTACAAGTTTGTGGGCATGGTTTTTTCTATTTTTTGTTCAATATGAAAAGGTGGTTCTAACATAGTAGTGACTGGTGAAACAACATATAAAAGTTGGTATTTTGTAACTTTGTTAATTAGCTTGCTAGAGTATTCTATGGCGTATCATTGTGTCTAAGTAGTTTTGTGCATATATATATTTTTACATACTTGGTATTTTCTCATTGGATATTTTTATTGGCCATATTTTCCATTTCCATCAAATTTTGTATGGATATGATCATGTAATCACTTATAAATATAATATAATAGATCAGTTGTATGCCATTTTCCTTATAAAAAAACAATCAAGTACAATGGAGTAAGGTATAAGAATTTTTATGTAGGTATTTTTAGTTCGATTTGATTTAATTTTTTTGTGCACATGCTCTCATTGAAGTAGTTATTGCATTATTGATTTGGGTTTTATTGTAATTCTAGTTTTTAGTTTTAGTAATTTGATAGGCTCACATTCTAGCATTTCCTTGTGGGACCCTTGTCCCTAAAATTTAACATTTTTATTTGAGTTTTTGTGATTTTTAAGGATATGAGTATGAATCAAATTCTTTCAAGTGGAACTTTTGATTTGTAAAGAAGTGATTTTGATATAGGGATTGATGCTTTTAATATAAATTTTGGCACTTATGATAAGGAATTAGGTGCTTCTAATTAGGGATTTGTTGTATTTGATACACAAAGTGACACATTTGAATGTGTTTACAAGATTCTAACAATATTTTCATTGTTTATATTTTTATTGCTTGTTGTTTATCATTTTTTTGACCATTGTCAATTTGTTATTTTCAATTAATCCTTGCTTTATTTTTTGAAACTAATCATAATTTTGTATGGTTTCTTTTACACTTTTTATTACTAGACTATGTGATTGTAGGTACAAAATAGTAGAGGTTCTTTTGTAGATAAATTGACACATTTGATACATAGAGTGATGCATCTGATAAATGTAACAATTCTTATGAAAATATGGCACTTTTGAAATGTACTTTAGTGCCTTTGATAGGTATAACGACACATTTTGACTATAATTTAATGCATTTGATATCTATTTCTTCTTTTTATCCAATAATTTAATTTTGGTTTTTTTCTAACATTTGTGTGATATTGAGATACTAATCAAGTAATGCAAATTGGAAATTTGGTGTAAGGGAAGATTACATATTTTCATTAGCTTATTTTCACACTTTATTTGGATTTTAAAAATGGACATGTTTTCCACGCTTGTGTAGAATTTTAGGTGTGTATGTTGTCTCCTTGTGCTACATGCAAGCCTGGAGATTAAAAGCACCTTCTAGTTTACTTTCTTTATTGTTCATCCAAGTTTGTACTAGTTGTGTATCTCTCCCCTTGCACTTCATGCAAGCCTAAGGATCTAGATAACTAGTATTAATATTTCTTATTAGGGATCCTACTTAGGTATTTCATCATCCCAAGGTTGATCAAAACCACATTTTCTAGTGGGGCATATAAAGAGGGAGAGTGAAAGATATAACTCAAGAATGAGTCATCATTATGTTTGGCTAACCTTAGAGACCCTCAATCAACCAAGAATCATATAGGTGAAGATGATAGGAGAGACCCTCTTAGACTCAAGTATTTTTAGATGAGTCATCAATTGACAAATACCACAATGAACCTTGTTTCTAGTAAGTCTAAGACCATCGATTGTTAATCTAGTATGGTGCAAGGTAAAATATCATTCCTAAAGGTGATTAGATTGTATGTCTTGAGTAAGATGGAAATACCTTGGGAAAAAGGTGCCAAGACCTCTAAGGATGAAGGTGAGCCCTTGTGCCAATGTAATCCTAGTCATAGAATCTTGATAAGAGAGACATTTTTTATAGTAACCTCAAGGTATTTTATCATTTGGGCCTACACTAGTGTGTCACTCCTTTATTTGAATAATTAGGGTTTCCAATCTTCTTGTTGTGTATTCTTGTGAATACCAGTAAAACACCATTTAGCCTTGTTATCTTGGATTCTTCTACTATTTTTTTTGTTATTTTATCTCTTGCTAAAGTAAACAATTTATCCAAAACTTCCGAAAATACCAATTGCTACACAAAGTTGTGCTTTTCAGTCTAAAAATACACATCTGATTTGTTTTTATTTCTATTAAACTACTTGTGCATCTCCTAGGTATAATCACACTTTTTATCCATATTGTTGAGCTTTCAATTCATAGAATTATGCTTTTGATCCATACCGTTACACTTTTGAAACATAAAATTATGCTTTTGACCAAATTATTACCCATTTGAGCTATCCTTTAACACATTTAACAATCTTTTTATACTTATAACTAATTTTTTTAATTTTTTATCTATAGTTTTTCACTTTTAAAACACAAAATCATGTATTTTACAATCCTTTTTCACTTTTGATTCACATAATTATATATTTTACTTCTAAATTGGTGCTTCTAATTCTAATTTGTGGGCACCTCTAATATAATAACCTATGAATCTTTCTAATAGCGATACACTTTTGGGCCTCTATTATATGCTTTTGAGACAAACTATTGTGTATTTGAGAAATACAATGACACTTTTGATCTATTCATAAATTTCCAAAATAATCCAAAAGTCAAATTTTAGGACCTTTGACTAAACGAACCTAAGACATAAGACTTGTAGCACATCTAATTTAAATTTACCATCATTATCCACCAAATAAATCTTAATCTATTATCCATATAATATCATCTTTTCTAAAATTTAGAGCTACTATATTGTTCTTCAAAAATCAAATATCTTTTATCATAATCAATCATCCAAACAAATATCCAACAACCAAGATAGTCATAATATGGTCTAGATCTTCCATCTTTTATCACTATATTATCTCTTTGCTTGATAAATTTCATAATTCAAGTAGATAGTTGATCTAGCCCCAATCATTTGTAGAAAAACTTACTTAGGAGTCATGGCTACTCTTGAGTTGGTCAAATATTGTCATATATTTTTCTTGAACTCATCAATTTACTTGAAGTAAAAAATCATCTAAATCTTAGCATTTATCACAAGAAGATCTACATTAACTTTTATCCATTGATGTTTTATCCTACCTCATCTCTTTATCAATTAAAAACACCAAAAAAAAATCCAAAATCATCACATCCTTCATTCATGTCTAAAATCAAATCTTTAGATAAGTCCCCAACAAATAAAATATCCATATCAAATAATCCAATTTTCACCTTATATCATAAGGTGTTGAAATTTGTATGCCTAAAATAATATATCAACACAAGAAACTCATGTAGTCCAATCAAAGTGAGAAAAAAATGACCAAAAACATGGGTGATAAACAATATGGGTTTGACATGGCTTCTCACTTGTTCAACTCTAGTGATTATCAAACACCATGACCTTCCTCATCAGAGGTTGTTATAGAGGAAATCACACATGAGTCCCTTGAATCGACACAAGAAAAAATATTAGAGATGCAATAATACCTATAATTAATAAAGGTAATCTATTTTCTTCTTTCTATGGACCCAAATATATATTTTCTTCCACTAGCTCAAAATGGTGCTAAACCTATTGAGAATGTATGTCTCAAACTCACTATTAAAACCCTAGCTTAGTTGCCATCAAACTTAGACTTCCAATTTTTTTGCATTCAGTCTTTACTGTAGTACTACAGGGTCCAACTAAGAGGGGTGTAGGCTAGTGGTGTTACACACCATCCCATGGAAATCTTCATCAGCCTATGCAGGTGTGGAGGGCCATACCACTACCCCATAGTGGTCCATAAAATGGCTAGAAGTAGAGTGGGAGTTTCTCCACAACCTTGTAATAGTCTAAGAGATAACTTGTAGTGCAGGGAAAGGTTAGTAACCTGTGATCCCATGGTGACTTGTAATGTAGCCCATGATATAGAAGTGAACCCACTATCCCATGAAGGTCAGACTAAGTGGTTGCATGTTGTGGTGGTTGGACGAAATGGTAGAAGAAAACCATAGTCCTGTGGCTAGTCAATAAAGGTTTTGTAGTATTGCGGTTAATACTAGGAATGACAGGTAAAGACATGTGAATTGTTGTCTAACTATATTCTGACCATTTTGGTCATTGGAGTAGTTGTAACATTTGGGTCTATTCTATGAATTTGAAGTGTTTGTTTCTTGCAACACTTGGAAAGGTTAGTACACTAAAAATATTATTACATAGTATATTGTAAGTTGATGGTCGATTAAACAACTTTGTGCTACTAGTTTTATAACTGGAAAAACACCTATGAGAGCACAACTCTATGGATTGTATGCATTTCACATTATACTATAATATAAGTGTTGTTTTCTTTGGTGTGTGGTTTTTTCTCGTGTAAGGTTTTTCCCATGTAAAGTCTCGTATTCAGTCTTTATTGTCTATTCTGTTATTCATGTATGTGCATCTTTATGTTCTGTAATTGCAAGTTTTGAAAGATTTTATGTATCTCTCTCCTAAAGATTAGTATTTGGAAGACATTTTTGCACTTTTATTTCCTTATAGTTGGTATCAGATCTTGGCCAACTTTGTTGCCCTTGTGGGTAAGATGATTCTTTTTGTGTTGATCTTGTTCAGTGGGAGTTTTGCAAAGAAATCTAGATTATAACTTATTGCAGATTTTAGATGATGAGCACATCCAGAAGAAAAGAGAGTATGAAGTTCATGTTGGAAGAATGAAGAAGAATGACTAACTATATAGTTTTGTGTTGTCATTGATGTCACCATGTTATATGGGTTGTAATTGTAAGACTAATTCATTGTTGGATATGGTATTTTGGTTTGGTATTTGAACCGGTATACAGTTTACATCCTCCATTATTTTGGTCCACAATCCTCCGTGGTTGATAGTTGTTGCTTGTGGTTTTGGGAAATAGTTTATGGATATTGAAAGCATGTATGTTTAGAATCTCTCATGCTTAGGTGCTCGTATGGTGTATCGACATTATTTGTTGATTGCATTTTGCTATTAAGCCTATCTCTAGCCGACATCATGAATAATTGGTGGTTTGGTGAATTAATTTTGTTATGAAGATACATGTGTGACCTATCTTAGGTCTATGCCGACAAGATGTAGTGTGCTACACATTTTAATTTATTGTTTGGAAAGAATTTGTGAATGCTTGAAGCTGATAGTTGGTATTTTTTGTAAATAAGCATTTCATCTAATTAGGTTGACCTAATTGATGCTTGTGAGTAGATTAGATATTATATGTCAGATAGTTTTGAAGATTGTAGCAAGAGAAAAAGAGAGCAAGGAATGACACTGATGTGAATTTGAAGAAGTGCAAAAATGATGAAGTGTGTTAATTCAGTCTATTGAGTATCACTGGAACTGTATCAACACTTGTTAGGTGCACTCTCATTAGTTCATTTCTAGTTGTGAAGCCAAATTTTTTTTGTAATCCTTTTTGTAGGTAGTGAGCCTCCTTGTGTATGCAATAGGATTTTGTATTCAGACAGTCAGTCCTATTCTGGGTAGTGAGCCATTTGGTGGTGAGCCTTATATATTCAGTTTTTTCTATTACTTATATTGTGAGTTAACCCTCATCGCGTTTTTCTGCTTTTTTGGGTTTTCCACATAAAATCTGGTGTTCATTGTGTTGATTTTTCTTTTTTATATTTGTATTTCATGTTGATACTTAATAATAGAATAGTGTGGTTGTGAAGTTGATAAGTGTTTGAAGGTTTTTGTTTGAATTTCGTGACAACTGATTCACTCCCACTCTTAGTTTTCTGATGCCTTTTAACAATTGGTATCAGAGCTTTGGTTCCATGGTGAAGATCTTAACTGCTTGAGGAGGATATGGAAGGTCGATCAAATGGATGATAAAGAAGAACTCCAGACTGCACTTGAAGATCTTGATAAGGCTGAAAATGAAAATAGAGATTTGAAAGAAAATATTGATGAGGAAAATGAATGTGTCTAGAAATTGAAAGAGCAATTGAAGAAATTCAAAGAAAGACATAGAGAAGTGAGTGAGCAACTAAAACAAGAGATCATTGGATTGATACTGCTAGTAGAAAAAAATAAGATAATTGAAGAATTTCTGAATACAATGGTGCAGAGAAAGAATAATGAATTCAATAGACTCGAACAAGAGGTGGTGAACTTGAAAGTAGAACTAAAGAAAGAAAAACTCTATGAAAATAATTTCAAATCTAGCTCCGACAAGCTTGATGAGTTGATCATAGGACAAAAACCAAGTAAAGACAAAGGTTTCTTGGGAAATGAAACAGATGAAAGCTCAAAGGATAATCAAAAGAAACAAGACAAAGGGAAGCAAAAAAAAATAAATCCAAGAAACTTTTCTAGAAGACCACCTATGAGACAACCTAATACTCAAAGGTATCCCTCTTTCAATGGTGTCTGATTTTCTTGTACAAATTTGGTCACAGGGAAACTGAGTGTAGAAGTAAAATGAATCAGTTTTCTAGTTCCTTCTCTAGAAAAATTTTTTCATGCAAGAAATTTGGACATAAAGCCACTGAATGTAGATCTTAGGTGAGAATGATTGTCAAGTGATGATGAATAGGTTTAATGGAGGTAGAATGAATCAATCCTTTAATGGCTACTGCTATACTTGTAACAAATTTGGACACAAAGAAAATCATTGCAGATCAAGGGTTAATGGAGGTCAAAAAAATCAGAAAAGAGTTGTCTACTATAACTGCAACAAACTAGGACATATCTCAAAATTTTACAAAAGTAAGAAGGGAAACCAGTATGTTCTGGTAGAGAAGAATGAGCTAGTGAAGAAAATTGATAAAGATGAGGTGAAGCAAGAGATGAATAAGATATGGAGGAAGAAAAAAGAAGACCTAGAGACAACAAATGTGTATGTGCCCTCATCCGGTATAGAAAATTCCTCCAGAAATTAGACCTAGCATGGTCTTAGGGGGAGCATTAACATAAAACTGTACAAAAACCCTAGGTGAATGGTGTGTCAGAAGTTGGCACGAGGATATATTGTAACTAATGAGTAAATAGAGGTTATGGAAAAGAAACCGAAAGAAGAGTTGCAAGAATGTTCTTTTGCGGATCGATTTAGGGTTTACAGTGCAGAGAAATAAGGGTTTTTATCAGCTTTTTGAAGTCTACCACATTTAATACGAATTAGGGAGAACCAATGGTGTATAAAGTAAAATTCATAATTCTTTTTGGTCACTTGTGGACTTGAAGAGTTTGAAGGAATACTTGAAGCAATTCTCAAGTGATCTCAAAGTAATTTGAAGCAATTCTAAGGTAATTTGAATGAATTATTACAAATAATTAGGAATTATTTCTCAGTTTACAAAGGGGGAGAATGGAAAAGAAAGAAGTTTCAATTAAAGAATAAAAAATTCAAGAAATATAAGCACAATGATGGACAAAGGACCAAGTGGAAATATTCCACTAAAGTTGAAGGGTGTTGAATTAGAAGAATTTGATCATCAAAAGAAGGAAATAGAACTAGGGATGAAGACAAATGAATTGTAGAACATAACAACCCTAGGTATGGATTTATGGGGAGAATTTCCTTGGTTTGTAGACAAAGAATCTATCTTGTTCTTGTTAATTCAATTCAAGAACAACATTATGTTGGATAAACCCTACTTGATCACAAAGGAAGCAATCAAAGCTATTACTAGTTTATGTAGTGTTGGGGACCTCCTTCGGAAGAAAACAGTGAAATACAGAGATGTGGAGGAACTTACTGGTATTGAAAAAGACCCTCGAGCTTTATTGATATATACTATTGTTGATTCTACTATAAGGTATGTTGTGTACAATATCTCTTATAAAATCTATTTCAAAATTCATGAAGGTTCGACTTCGGCTATTGCTATATATCTTGCACACATGATGGTTAAGGAAAACAAGCAGTTTGATTTGTGTAGCCTATTACTGGAAAACATAATTGAGAATGTCAGAATGTCTTTGGTCGAGGGATATCCTTTTTGGTTTGATTCTTTTCTCATATGTTTGATATTTTAATTTTTGAGCTTTCTATCGAGAAGAGAGAATGTTGAGCGGGGATCCAGTATTCCTATCGGAAAACAAGTTTACAGGTATTTGGAATTGATGGAGGAAAATGTAAGTGTTTACAAAACCTATTTCACATCCCTGAAGATGAATCTATGCTAGATGGTATGTCAGTTCCTAGTCAGTTTGAAGTGGGTTCATCCCCTAGCAAGAATGAGTTGGAATTTATCATTGGTGAGTCCCCTCTAGAACCTAATGGAGAAAAACTATCACAAAATATGTTATCACTATCTTGAAAGAAAAGAAGAGTGAAGAAGAATTTTTGTCAAGATTTGACTCCTTTGATTTAGAAGATATACAAATGATGTTGGATAGAGGTGAGATGATGAAGGTTGGTGAAATGGGGAGTGCATGCTCTCTGATCGAGAGACTTAAAATTGATGATGTATTGATTAATTATTTCCTCAATAGAGATATCTCAATTTTAGATGTATCTGACTCATTACCGAATGATCTAGTAAAGGTTATTGAAGAAATAACATTGTTGGAAGGGCCTAAAGGTCATAAGTTCAAATCCATCATTGAGAGAATATGTACCAAATCCAAAAAAATGTTATATAAACACATTAATAAGACAAGAGAATGCATCAAATAAATATTTGACATCTACAAGTATTGTCTTCAGTGGCCAATAGCTATTAACAATTTTAGAAGCAGAATTGAATCCATTGAATATGAGATGAATTGTATTGGAAAGAGTTTTGATTTATTCATAGAAAAGAATAGAAAATAGAGAATAAGAGTTGGTGAATTTCAAGAGGAGTTGTTGATTGCTCAGTGGTAAAGAGAAGACTTGGTTAAAACCTTCTAGCTAGTTAAATAAATTGTTGAGGTCTGGTTGGATCATCTCTTTGGAATACTCTCTGATGCAAAAGATTGTAAATGACAATGTCTATCTTCAAACCAGACATCCTCTTTTACTCATTTTTCTTTATTGGATGGTATGAGTGCAAGGATGAATTCATCTATGATTGCTTGGAAAAGGATTCTTTTGATCATAAGAGATAGGTACAAGAAAATATTTCATGTAAAAAGTGTCATTTTCACTTGAATGATTGAAATAGGGAGTTGGAATTTCTTTGTATATACAATGTTACCATATACATATGTTTATATCCTTGTTTTTTGGTCACCCTTTTCCATTGATGTCAAAGGGGGAGAGAGGAGTAAAAAGGGAAAGGACAATGATGATAAGGGGAAAGAATGTTGTTTTGTAAATTTTGGCACATGTTTCCATCAATGACAAAGGGGGAGATTGTTGGAAGAATGAAGAAGAATGGATAACTATACATTTTTGTGTTGTCGTTGATGTCACCATGTTATACAAGTTGTAATTGCAAGACTAAGTCATTGTTGGATCTAGTATTTTGGTTCGGTATCTAAACTAGTATAAAGTTTACATCCTTTGGTATTTTGGTCCACAATCCTCCACGGTTGATAGTTGTTTCTTGCGGTTTTGGGAAATAGTTTATGGATATTGAAAGCATGTATGTTCAAATATCTCATGCTTAGGTGCTCATATGGTGTATCAACATTATTTTGTTGACTGCATTTTGCTATTAAGCCTATCTCTGGACGACCTCATGGATAATTGGTGGTTTGGTGAATTAATTTTGTTATGTCGATATATGTGTGAGCTATCTTAGGTCTATGCCAATGAGATGTAGTATGCTACATGTTTTAATTTATTGTTTGGAAAGAATTTGTGAATGCTTGAAGCCAACAATTGGTATTTTTGGTAAAAAAGGATTCCATCTAATTAGGCTAACCTAATTGATGCTTGTGAATAGATCAGACATATATGTCAAACATTTTTGAAGATTGTATCAAAAGAAGAAGAGAGTGAGGAATGAAATTGATGCAAATGTGAAGAAGTGAAAAAATGATGAAGTGTGTTAAGTCAGTCTAATGAGCATCATTGGAACTATATCATCACTTGTTAGGTGCACTCTCATCAGTTCATTTATGGCTATGAAGCCAATTTTGTTTTGTAATCCCTTTTGTAGGCAATGAGCCTCCTTATGTAAGAAGTGAGCTTTTGTATCTAGACAGTAAGTCCTACTTTAGGCAATGAGCCCTTTGGTAGTGAGCCTTATATATTCAGGTTTTTCTATTACTTATATTGTGAGTTAACCCTCACTATGGTTTTTCCCTTATTGGGTTTTCCATGTAAAATATGATGTTCATTGTGTTGTTTTTTCTTTCTGTTATTTGCATTTCATGTTCATACTTAATAACAAAATAGTGTGGTTGTGAAGCTTATAAGTGTTTGAAGTTTTCTATTTGAATTTGGTGACAACTGATATACTCCCCCTCTTAGTTGTCCAATGTATTTTAACAATTCAATGATGGCAATTTTGAGTTGTGGAAACTCAAAATGGAAGACTTTCTTATAGAACAATAGTTGTGGGATGTAGTTTCCTCTAAAAAGCCATCAACAACCTTGCAAAATGACTAGGATGCAATGGACCAAAAATCGAAGGGTTTGATCAAACTGTGCTTGGCCAATTTAGTTCTCTTGAACATCAATTTAGAGAAGATAGTGAATCTTCTTTGGATAAATCTTGGTGACATTTATCAAGGGAAATCCTTGGTAAATATGTTATTCCTGAGAAAGAATTTAGACTCTTTGAAGATGGAGGAAGGAGCATCCATTGTAGATCATCTAAATGCATTTAACATGATATTTGCTCAGTTGGCATCTATGGGTGTGAAAATAGATGATGAGGATCATTACATGTTGTTATGTTCTTTTCCTAACACATGGGATCACCTAGTAATGGCTATTAGGAGTACAACAACCACTTTCAAGATGGAAGATGTGGTTTCTTTGCCATTTTAAAAAGAAATGTGGAGGAAATATTTTGAGATGGCTAGGGAAGCTCTTGATGTTCATGAAAGATCAAAGGAAAAAGGTAAGAAGAAAGAAAAGAAGTCTAAATCCAAGTTAGAGGGGAGATCAAAGTCTCCTGGTAAAAATCCCAAGGTGAAATGTTGGAACTATGGGTAGATTGGACACTTCTGAAAAGATTGTAAATAGGAGAAGAAAAATAATAATAGTTCTTCTGAAAATGAATCTTCTCAAAGAAATGCATATGCCTTCATAGTAGCCTTGGCGATTCAGGCATCAGGATATGTTTGGCTGATTGACTTAGGTGCATCCTTTCACATGACCTCTCATAGAGGTTGGTTCTCAAAGTATGAAATGTATGTTAGTGGAAGGGTGTATCTAGGTGATGATTCTCACTAGGAGATTTTTGTATATGGAAGAGTAAGAATTTAGTTTCTTGATGGAAGAGTGAACGGAATTGATGATGTGATGCATATACCAAGTATGACATGAAATTTACTTTCTATAAGTAAACTTAATGATGCTAGTGTGCAAATATCTTTCTCGAATTATCTTTGTACAATCACTAGAGGCTCTATGGTGTTGGCTAAGGGTGAATGAATTAGAACTCTGTATAAGCTAGATGCATGTGTAGTATAGTGTAATAGTGTTTTTGCAAAGTCAAGTAAATTTGATCATGTAGAGAAAGGAGGTGTTGTTCCCGAGGGTGCAAACTCTTTGGAGATGAAGCTCCCAATAGAGAAAACAATGTTGTGGTATTAGAGGCTTGGCCACATTAGTGAAAAAGGCTTAAAAGCCATGAAAAATAAAAGCTTGGTTGAAGGGCTTGATGATTGTAATTTTGAGTTTTATTTTTGTGCACATTGCATATATGGAAAGAAACACCATGTTTCATTTTATTCTAGTCCTCATAAATCTTCTAGTATTCTGGATTATATTCATGTTGATGTGTTTGGTCTAGTTAATGTTCCTTCACTTTCAAAATATTTGTATTTTGTTTCATTCATAGATGATTATTCAAGGAATTTTTTTTATTTTCTTAGAAGTAAAACTAAATTTTAAAGTTGGTTTAATGAATTGAAAACCTTGGTTGAAAATTAGACTGGGAGGAAGATTAAGTGTTTGAGGATGGATAATGGAGGTGAGTTTCATTCAACATATTTTGATAATTTTTGCAAGGACCATGGAATTAAAAGGAACAAAACAACTCCTTACAATCCACAACAAAATGGAGTTGCAGAAAAGATGAATAGAGTGTTGATGGAAAGGGAGAGAAGTATGCTAAGTATTGCTGGTCTAGAACAAAATTTTTGGTTTGAGGCTATACTATAGCATGTTATTTTATTAATAGATCTCCCACTTTGATGCCTATGGACGAGAAACCTATGGAAGTATGGTCTAGTATGAATCCCTCATTGAGACACATTAGAGTCTTTGGCATGAGGTGTATGCATATGTTCCCAGTGAAAAAATATCTAAACTAGAAAACAAGGTTGTAAAGTGTATCTTCATCGGTTATGGAATTGGTGTGAAAGGGTACAAGCTTTGGAACCCAGTTATAGAGAAGGTGCTGTATAGAAAAAGTGTGATCTTCTATGAGCTGAAACCTTCTACAGTTGATTTGCAGCTAGAGGTGAAAGAAGCAGAAAAGAAGGAGGTAGTTGAAGTTCCTCTTAATCCTAGTAATGATGAACTTCGTACTCCTAGTGGAATTGTTAGTGAGGAAGCTCAAGCAGCTCTGAAAATTCTAATCAAGAAGAAGAACCTCATCCTTAGCTTTTGATGAGTTCTACATGTGTGAAGTGGCAACTTGAAAAAGGTTTGGATATTCTATGTTAGATTATGGTTATGCCTTTGCTTTGATTGCTAACACTGATGAGCCTAGGACTGTTAGAGAGGCTATGGGTATGTTTGATGTAGATTCCTAGTTAGGATCCATGAATGAAGAAATGGAATCATTGAAGAAGAATGATACATGGAATTTGGTACCTTTTCCAAAAGAATGAAAGCCTATTGGATGTAAATGGGTGTTGAATATAAATATTTTTCTAGATGGTAGTTTTGAGAAGCATAAAGCAAGGTTGGTTGCAAAAGGATATTCCCAAGTGGAGGGCATTGATTATGGAGAAATATTTTCTCCTATAGCTAAGTTGACGTTTATCAGAATTCTATTGTCACTTGTAGTTGCATATGAATTAGAAATCGAGAAGATAGATGTGAAGAAAACATTTCTTCATGGCAATTTGAAGGAAGACATTTGCATGTCCCAACCAGAGAACTTCATTGAAAAAGGTAAGGAAAACCTGTTGGATGTTGTGGTGTGTTGTTGATATGTGGTTGTCATTGATGTCAATACTCTTAGCATTGTTGCATTAGAAGTTGTATATGTCGAGGATATTGAGAAAATTGTAATAAGAAGTGCTACAAGTTGTTAGAGGTGAATTGAAGTTCTTTCTATCAGTGTGTTTAGTTCATTGTTGTTCTGAGGTTGTGGAATAAAGGGTTTCTTGTTGAGCATATCTATTTTATCCATGTCAAGTTTCAGAGATCCGTGTGAAGATTTGATTGAGTTATGAAGATTTGTATTCTGAGAGTTTTTTTGTTACTTCAGTTTGTGTTCCTAAATGAAGATCATGTGATTCTAGTAAGTTGAGTTGTTGTAGATGCTTATCTAGTGTTTCATGATGCTTGTGGATGTTTCTAATTTTTTCTCTATCTGTGTTGCATGTCCACATTGATCGTTGTGCTCGTGATTCAATATTTTCCCTCACATGTTCATGTTTTTCATGTTCTTGGCCGATAAGGTGTTGAAGCATGTTGTGGATCTTCGAGGAGTAATTAATTGAAGTGGTTCATGTTTGAGGATGCTATTTTTAGTATTCACTATGTTGTGGCTGACCTTGGTTGATTCGCATGAATAATATTTATTGATTTGGGCTGACTGTTTATATTCATTTTATTATTTCCTTGGAGCCAACTTATAGCAATGTAATTTCTTATTGTGGATATATAAGAGTGATTTTTTTATTATTTGAAGGTGTGAATGTGTGTGTTTGTGCAAAGTGAAAGAGTCTTATGTGTGAATAAAGTTCAAATCATTTGAAGGTAGAGCAAAAATTGAAGAAGAGTGAAGAAGTGTTCATGTGCTTAACCAGAATTGTAACCAAGCATTAGCAGATGCTATCTTCTTAGTTCAAAGTTTGATTGATTTAATCAAAACCTTTTTTTAAGATAGTGTTTCTTCCTTTGGGAAGTAAACCTATTTTGTATTTGAGGAGTGAGCTCTAGGAAGTGTGCTTGAATGCATGTGCATTCCACATTTATATTCTCTTATACTTTTAATAGGGTATAATCTTGTGGACTGATCTCCACCGTGGTTTTACTCCTAATAGGGTTTCCACATAAAAATCTTGGTGTTATGTGTGATTCTGATGTGTTTTTCATTTATGATTTCATGGTTAATGTTTATATATGAGAATAAGGTAAATAAGTTGAATAATTTTTAGATTTGGTGACAACTGATTCACCCCTCCCCCTCTCAGTTGTCTTCCCTTGTGTTTCCAACAATTGGTATCAAAGCTTGTGGTTCCTTAGAAGAATTTTGACATATTGAGGTGATTGGGGATGGCAACTTATAAGAAGGATAGTCCTAGATTTGATGGAACAAATTATTCTTTATAGAAGACTTGAATGAAGTGCCATCTGAGATACATTGGTGAACCCTACTAGAGCATTACAAGTAATGGATATATTATTCCACTAAATAGTACTTATGTTGAGTATAATATCAGGGCTAAGGAGGCATTGTTGAGTGCTTTGACTAATACTAAGATGAAAAATGTGATGGATCTGAAGACTGCTTATGAGATCTTGAAAAAGTTGGAAACCTTGTATGAAGGTGATGCTAATGTGAAGATTTCTAAGCAACAAAGTCTAAAAGGGAAATATGAAAAGTTGAAAATGGGTGATGATGAAAATGTTACTACTTTCATTGAAAGAGTGAATGAACTTGTGTGTGGTATCAAATGTGTTGGTGGATAGACAAACAAATTAGAAATTGTCACTAAAGTGCTTAGATCCTTACCTGATTCTTACAAAGTCAAGGCTAGTGCTATTGAAGAGCTCCAAACTGTAACAAATGTTACCAGAGATATGTTGATTGGTAAGCTTACTACTTTTGAGTTGAGTGAATTTGGTGATGCACTTCCTAAGGTTGAATCTGAATTCAAGGCCACTAATTTTGGAAGAGATAGAAAAAGATATGATCTAGGTGAAAGCTCATCTAGAAAGACATTCAAGTATGAGAATGAAATGAGAAAACTTGATGAAGAAAGAGAGCTTGAAGAACTTGAAGCATTGATTGTGAAAAGAGAAGCCAAAGGACAAGGTAACTATAAAGGAAAGCTTCCTATTAAATGTTTCTCTTGCAATAAGATAGTTTATTTTGCATCAAGGTGTCCTGAGAGAATTTCCAAGCCAAGATTTAACAAGCCTAAATTCCAAAATAAGTGTTACTATGTTGCTGATGAAGGTGTGACAAATGATGAATCTGATAAAGCAAAATGCAAGTGAAGATGAATTTGTGTTTATTGCTATCAAGGAAAATAATCATGTGTCTACTGAATCTACTAGTTGTACAAATGTGGAGAAATCCCTAGTTGCTCGAGGTGAAGAGAAAGATGAATGGGTAATTGACAGTGGTTTTTCTCATCATATGACAAGAGATAAAAGTAAGTTTGTGAATTTGGAAAAGTATGATGGTGGTGTTGTGAGATTTGGTGGTAATACAACTGGTGTGAACTGTGGAAGAGGATGAATTTCTCTTGATGGTAAGCATAATACTAATGATGTCTTGTATGTTGAAGGTTTGAAGTATAATATTTTAAGTGTTGGATAGATGGTTGATAAGGGATACAATCTTCAATTCATGGATGGTAAGTGAAAAATATTGGGAAATTTTGGAAATGTGATTGCATCAAGTACAAAAACAAAAGGTAATATTTTCCACCTAAGTGTTGCTAGTAAAAGTTGTTTGATTGCTCAAATTGATGAAAGCTAGTTGTGGCATAGGAGAATGTATCATGTTAACTTTGATAATATTGTAAAGATAAGTTCCACTAAGGCTATGAGAGATCTTCCTACGTTGATGGAACCTACTAATGCCATATGCAAAGAATGTCAGTTAGGAAAGCAAACAAGAATTTCATTTTGAAGTAAACAAAAAAATTCAAATGGATTGTTGGATCTTGTGCATACTGATTTTTTTGGTCCTGCTAGAGCTAGAAGTTTACAAGGATACAAGTATTTCATGTTGCTTATTGATGACTATTCAAGGATGATGTGGGCTACTTTCATAAGGGAGAAACCTAAAGCTCTGGAAAAGTTCAATATCTTTAAGGCTATGGTTGAGACAGAGATAGGTCTAAAGATTAAATGTATGAGATCATATAGAGGTGGTGAATTCACTTCCGGTGAGTTTAATTCTTTTTATGAAGAACATGGAATAAAGATACAGTCATCTACATTGCAGACCCCTCAACAAAATGGAGTTGTGGAAAGGAAGAAAAAAATAGTTCTAGATGCTACTAGAACCATGATGTTGGAAGGAAATGTACCTCATATCTACTGGAGAGAAGTTGAGTATTGTTGTGTACACACTTAACCAAGTACAAATCAAAGGTGATGCTGGTAAGACTCCTTTTGAGCTATAGACTGGTAAAAAAACCTATTGTTAAATATTTCAAGATCTTTGGAAGCAAGTGTTATATCAAAGGAGATGAAGATATAGGAAAGTTTGATGCTAGGAGTGATGAAGGAATATTTTTGGGATATGCTACTAAAAGTAAGGCCTACCGGTGTTACAATAAGAAATTGAAGAAAATGGTTGAAAGTGTGAATGTTAAGGTTGATGAAGACATATATGCACTATCCAAAACCCGTAGATATGATTCTGATGATCAAAATGATAGTATAAACAAAGGTCAGAACTCAAGTCAAGTCCAAATCATTCTGGTGAATGAAGAAGATCAAGAGGAAAGAGAAACTAGTTAGAAGAACAGAAGAGAGACCAAAAGAGCTTGAAATTGAAGAACATTCTAAGAAGACTCCAAGGTATGTAAAGTTGAATCATTCAGAAGATCAAGTTATTAGTGATAAGAACAAAGGTGTCCAAACTAGGAGAAAGATTGTAGAAGAATATTGTTTGATTTCAAAGACTAAGCCTAACAATGTGAATGAAGCATGCAAAGATGAACATTGGGTTGAAGCAATGAAAGAGGAACTACAACAAATTGAGAAGAATGATACATGGATTCTTGTTCCCAAACCTAAGGATAAGAATGTAATTGGAACTAAATGGGTCCTTAGAAACAAAATAAAGGTGTAGTGGTTAGAAACAAAGAAAGAATGGTATGTAAGAGATATTCATAGATGGAAGGTATTGATTTTGAAGAAACCTTTGCCCTTGTTGCTAGAATTGAAGTTGTGAGATTGTTTCTTACTTATGCTGCTTATAAAGACTACAAAGTTTATCAAATGGATGTCAAGTATCATTTTCTAAATGGTGAATTGGAAGAAGAAGTGTATGTTGAACAACCTGATGGATTCCAATTGACTGATCAGGGAGATATGGTTTACCAATTGAAGAAATCATTGTATGGACTCAAACAAGCCCCTAGAACATGGTATGCTAGATTGGATAAGTACTTGGTGAAGATGGATTTAACAAAGGTACTGTTGATAGTAATTTGTATTTCAAGAATGATGATAAAGATTGATTGTGGAAGTTTTTGTTGATGATATCATATTTGGAGGAGATGATAGCTTGGGTATGAAGTTTGATAATGAGATGCAAAATGAGTTTGAGATGTCAATGATTGGAGAGATGAAATTATTCTTTAGATTGAAAATTACTCAATTAGATAAAGGGATCTTTATATCTCAGTCCAAGTATGTAAAAGAATTGTTGAAGAAATCTGGTATGAAAGATTCAAAGCCAGTTGGTAGACCTATGGTTACCAGATGCAAGTTGACAACTAATGATGATTCTTTGAAGGAAAATTAGACTAGATATAGATCAATGATTGGTGGATTTCTTTATTTGACTCAAACTAGGCCTGATATCATGAATGTTGTATGTATTGTTAATAGATTTCAAGCTGATCCTAAAGAATCTCATGTGACTACTGTGAAGAAGATTTTCAAATACTTGAAGGGGACAATTGGTTTTGGTTTATGGTATCCTAAAGATGATGATCTTAATTTGAGTGCCTTTACTGATGTTGATTGGGTAGGAGATGTGAATGACAAGAAAAGTACTAGTGGTGGAGCATTTTTTTTGGGAAAGAAGATGATTTCATGGTTAAGAAAAAAGCATAATGCTATTTCTTTATCTACTGTAGAGGCAGAATACATTGTTGCTACTAATAATTATGATCAAGTACTGTGGATGAAACAGATGTTGAAGGATATCAGAGTTGTGTGTGATGAGCCTATTACTATATTTTGTGATAAATCAAGTGCTATTAACATTTCTAAGAATCTAGTGTTGCATTCCAAGACCAAGCATATATCTATCAAGTTTCACTTTTTGAGAGAGAAAGTAAGTGAAAAGGAAGTCAAATTGGAGTATGTGCCTACTAAGGAGAAGATTTCATACATATTTACCAAGTCGTTGCTTAAGGATACTTTTGAGTTTCTCAGAGGGAAGTTAAGGGGTGATTACCCCTCCTAATTAGAACTAAGGATGCATTGATTTGCATCAATCCGTGCATTTCATGATCATATTTTAATCTAGATTGATGTTGTGGTGTCTGCTACTTAGGGGGAGTAGTCAGATGTTTAGATATGTGGTTCAGAGCTTGTGTAGAGAAAAGAGATATTTTTCATTGATGTTAAAGTGGGAGACGAGTAATGTGAAAAACTTTCTGGGAAAGAAGAGTCGTGTGGGAGAAGAGTTGAGGAAAGAAGAGTCAAAACCTGAGGAAAAAGTGTAGTTGTGTTGATGGTATTTTTCACATCATGTTTTTCCATCAATTCCAAAGGGAGAGATTGTTGGATGTTGTGTGTTTTTGAAATGTGGTTGTCATTGATGTCAACACTATTAGCATTGTTGCATTAGAAGTTGTATATGTCGAGGATATTGAGAAAATTGTAGTAAGAAGTGCTATAGGTTGTTAGAGGTGAAGTGGAGTTCTTTCTATCGATGTGTTCAGTTCATTGTTGTTCTAAGCTTGTGGACTAAATGGTTTCCTGTTGAGTATATCCAGTTTATCCACATCAAGTTTCAGAGATCCTTGTGAAGATTTGATTGAGTTACAAAGATTTGTATTCTAGAAGTTTTTCTATTACTTTAGTTTGTGTTTCTGAATGAAGATCATGTGATTCCAGTAAGTTCAGTTGTTGTGGATGCTTCTTTGGTGCTTCATGATACTTGTGAATGTTTATAGTTCAGGCTCTATTTGTGTTGCACATGTGCATTGATTTTTGTGCTCGTGATATGAGATTTTCTCTTGCATGTTCATGTTTTTCATGTTCTTGGCTGACAAGGTGTTGAAGCGTGTTGTGGATCTTTGAGGAGTAATTAATTGAAGTGGTTCATATTTGAGGATTTTATTTTTAGTCTTCACTATGTTGTGGCTGACCTTGGTTGATTCGCATGAATAATCTTTATTGAATTGTTTATATTCATTTTATTATTTCTTTGGAACTGACTTATAGTGATGTAATTTCTTGTTGCAGATATATATGAGTGATTGTTTTATCATTTGAAGGTGTGAATGTGCATGTGTGTGCAAAGTGTAAGAGTCTTATGTGTGAATAAAGTTCAAATCATTCAAAGGAAAAATAGAAAGTGAAGAAGAGTGAAGAAGAGTGAAGAAGTGGTCATGTGCTTAACTAGAACTGTAACTAGACATTAGCGGATGCTATCATCTTAGTTCAAAGTCTAATGGATTTAATCGGAACCTTTCTATAAGATAGTGTGTCTTCCTTTGGGTAATAAGCCTATTTTTTATTTGAGTAGTGAGCTCTAGGAAGTGTGCTTGAATGCATGTGCATTCCCCATTTATATTCTCTTATACTTTTAATAGGGTATAATCTTGTGGACTGACCTCCACCGTGGCTTTTCCCCTAACAGTGTTCCACATAAAAATCTTGGTGTTATGTGTGATTCTGATGTGTTGTTCATTTATGCTTTCATGATTAATATTCGGATCTGAGAATAAGGTAAATAAGTTGAATAAGTTTGAGATTTGGTGACAACAAATTCACCCCCCCTCTTAGTTGTCTGCCCTTTTGTTTCCAACAAAACCTAGTTTAAAAATTAAAGAAATCTCTATATGGTTTGGCACAGTTTCCTAGAATGTGGTACCAAAATTTTGATACCTATGTGTTATTTTTGGGGTTTTTAAGATCAAATTCTAATAATTGTGTTTACTTTAAATCTAAAAATAGTTTTCTTCTGATTATTTCCTTGTATGTGGAGGATATGTTATTCATTGGGAATAGTAAGGGTATGATTTTTGAATTAAAATCTGAACTGTCAACACAATTTGAGATGAAAGATCTAGGTTTAGCTAGGTATATTTTGGGGATGGAAATTAGAAGCGATAGGGGAAATAGAAAATTTTGGCTCAGTTAGAGAAAGTATATAAATTCTATCCTAGAGAGGTTTGATATGGTGGATTGCAAGCAGTTAATCATTCTACTGTTACAAGGAATGAACATTTCTATTGAAAATTGTCCAAAATATCCTTCTAAGATGGAGGAAATGACCAGGGTGCCTTATGTAAGTGTAGTTGGTAGTTTAATGTATGCAATGGTCTTAACTAGGCTAGACATTTCCCAAGCAATGGGTTTCTCAGTCAATTTATGGATAATCTAAGATGGACACATTGGGATGTTGTGAAGATATTTTTTAGGTATTTGGAGGGTACTTCTGAGTACACCTTATGTTATCATGGTTACTCTATTGGATCTTACAGTTTAGTTAGCATTTATGGATATGTGGATTTTTATTGGGAAAGGGAAATTGATAGTAGAAGATCCACTAGTGGATATGTATTCACGTTTTTTGGTGGTGCAATTAGCTGGATGAGCAAGTGGGAGGTTGTAGTCACTTTATCCACTATTGAGGTTGAGTACATGGAAGCAACTCAAACCTAAAAGGAAGCCATTTGTATTAGAATATTGTGTTCTGATGTTGTTTTTTATGTAAGGAAGATTCTCATTTGATGTGACAGTCAGAGTGTGATTTTTTTGGCAAAAAATCCGACCTTCCATGCGAGGATGAAACATGTTGACATGCAATACCACTGTGTTCATGATATAGTGGAGGATGGAAAGGTTAGTCTAGACAAATTTGATACTCTGGTGAATGTTTTTGATGCATTGATGAAGCTTGTGAGAATGAATAAGTTCAAATGGTGCATTAGTTCAATGGGCCTTGGGTAGTTCTTCATCAAGTGGGAGAATGTTGAGAATTTATGTCTAAAACTCACTGTTAAAACCCTAGCTCAGTTTCCATCAAACTCATAATTCCCAAAGTTTTGCATTCAGTCTTTACCATAGTGCCACAAGGTGTAGCTAAGAAGGGTGTGGGCTAGCGGTGTTACCTACCATCCCACCGTGGTAGTGTGGGGAAAGGTTAGTAACCTATGATCCTATGGTGACTTGTAATGTAGCCTGCGATATAGTGGTGAACTTGGTATCCCATGAAGGTTGGTCTAAGTGGTTGTGGTTTTGCAATGGTTAGATGGAATGGTACGAGAAAATTGTAGTCCTATGGCTAGTCAAAAAAGGCTTTGTGGTATCATGGTTAAGATTGGGAATGATAGGTAAAGACATGTGAATGACAATCTGACTGTCTTGTGACCATTTCTATTGTTGGAGCAGTTGTAACATCTAGGTTTGTTTTGGGAAGTTGAAGTGTTTGTTTCTTCCAATGCTTGGAAAGGTCAGTACACTAAAAATATGATAGTGTATTCTAAGGTGATGGTCGATTAAACAACATTGTTTTGTTGTTTTTATAATTGGAAAAACACCTGTGAAAGCACAACATTGTGACTTGTATGTATTTTACATTATATTGAGTACAAGTGATATTTTCTTTGGTGTGTGGATTTTTCTCCCGTAAGGGTTTTCCCACGTAAAATATGGTATTCATTCTTTATTGTCTATTTTTTTATTCATGTATGTGCATCTTTATGTTCTGTAATTGCAATTTTTGAAAGATTTTCTATATCACTCTCCTAAAGATTAGTATTTGGAAGGCATTTCTGCACTTTTCTTTCCTTACAAAAGCACCATCAAATTTTTACATTTCCTATTGATTTTGGTTAAGTGTGTTTAGTGGAATAAAGATCAAGATAGAAGAATTAAATTTTCACATCACTAATTCACCCCCATCTTAGTGTTGCTTGTTTCCAACAATTGGTATTAGAGCTTGTTCCTCTAAAAAGGTCTAATAGCTTGGGGAGATCTTGGAAATTCATGGATACAAGCAGTCTTCAACAACAACTCATGGTGGCCTTGGATGATCTTGACTAGTCAAAATCTAAAATCTGGGAATTGCAAGAAAATCTTGAAAATGTAGAAAAATTCATCCAGTCATTGAAAGATAAGATTGGTGAATCAAGGAAGAAAAGAAAAGAATTATGTGGTCAGCTCAAGCAAAAGACAAAAACTAGTGAAGATGAAAAAATCAGTCAAGTCCTAAAAGAAAAAATAGAAGAATATGAAAAATTTTCTCAAGGGAATGTTGTCCTAAAGCATGAGATAGAATCCATAATGATGATGATGACTAAAGAATTAGAGGAAAAAAAGAGAAATGAAGAAAATCTTGCACAATCATTGAAAGAGAAGTCTGAACAATGTAGTAGATTAGAGAATGAATTGGAGGAAACCAAGAACAATGAAGAAGAGCTTGAAAAACAACTTGATGATCTTAGGGATGAACTTGATACAACAAATGAGTTCAAAGAGAAATTCAAAGCAAGCTCAGCCAAACTTGATGAGTTAATCAAGGGACAAAGAACTGATGGTGACAAATGAGGTCTTGGATATGAGGAAGGAGAAAGCTCCAGATCTGCACAAAGGAACTCTGGACAAAAGAATCCTAGACAAGGAAACTAGATGATTAGATACAATAGAGATCTAGTAAGACAACCTAATGCTCAAAGATTTAATGGTTATTGTTATACTTGCAACAATTTTTGTCATATGGCATCTTAGTGTAGGAGTAGGGTGAACATAAGTAAACCGTCATTCTCAGTACAATGCTTTAATTGTTACAAGTATGGTCACAAGTCAAGTGAATGTAGAACTATGATGCATAACCCTCATAGAGATGTCAAATGCTATGCATGCGATAGATTTGGACATGTTGCTAACTAATGCAGTTCTAGAAAAAGTTAGCGGAACAATTGGTCTAAGTAGAGAAGTGCTACAACTGCAACAAATTTGGCCACACTTCTATATTCTATCAGAATAGTAAAGGTCCGATAAAATAGAATAATCAACTAGATGTTAAAGGAAAAGGAAAGATCACTGCTAATGAGATCAAGAAGTAGATACAGAAGAAGTGGGTGAAGAAGAATCCCTCTATAGAAGAAATTGGATCCACACCAGAAGCCTCTTCTGGTAACACCCCTGGGAACTAATTGTAGATCTCTGCATTAGGGGGAGCTATCAAGGCAATTCCTTGAACCCCCTACAAGTGAAAGGTATTGGAATTCAGACAAACCTAATAGGAAGTTGGATACTCTTCAGTCATTGTGGAATGAATCTAAAGTACGAATGAAGTTTATTGAAGATCTGTGCAAGAATTGTTTGCCCTAGAATATTGAAAGACTAAGAATCCTATAGAATTAGGGCAAGGGAATTTATTGCAAAAATTAAAGAGTCAAGTTTGATAAAAATAAAAGCACCATTTTCACTCTCATTTGTCACTTTACATTCGAGAAAAAGAAGTAAAAAGTGATATGAGGTGATCCTTTCCAAAGTGAAGAACTGATTGAAGCTTAGAAGAGAATCTATGATCGTCTTCCATTTCATCTCCAAAAGGTATTTATAGAAAACTTGAAAATTTTGTGTATTCACAATTATGTCTACCCCTCTCTTAGTTGAATTTAAGAATAAGCCATCTCCTAATTTCAAATGGAATCCATATAAATTAGTAGACAATGAGCCCTTGGGAGCATTTTCATCCATGCCATATGGTGTTCTGCACATCGAAGATATTAGGGTTTATGTGCATGTGAACATTGAAGATCTGGGAAGTGCACAACTATTGGAACTATATTCTAATCATATAGTGCAAGAATATTTCTCTGTGAAACCTAAATTCAAAACCCTAGTGGACAAGAATTTTGCACAATTCATGAGGTTTCCCGTATTTGAGGAAGATGAGTGGGTTTGATACATTCTGAGCCAAGTGCATGATGAATTTATGTGGCTGGATATCCCATTTAAAATTACCAAGGAATTTATTTGCGTTGATAGTGGCTTAAATTCTTCCTATAGACTTCCAATATTGAAGTTGATAAAGAATGATGTTGTCACTAAAGCAACTGGCTCGCACTGGGATAAAAGGGAAATGACTATAAGTCACATTGCCGAGATCGATGTAAGATTTGAATCCATGATCATAGGGTATAAGATTTACCATTTGAGTCAGGAAAATTATGTATCTGGCACTGTCATTTACACAACATATGAGATGATCAGACAAAATGTGGATTATGATCTATGTAAAGTGCTTAGAGGGAACAACATGGAGAACATGAAAATCAAGAAGGAAAAAAATAATGTGTTCAAGTTCAAAAATATGTTAATCTTCCTTTACTTTTACTTCTCTGGTGAGGTACTGGGCATTGGAAAAATTCAATGAAGAAATGATGTTCAAGTAGCAGTACAAATTTTGGACATGCTATGTGGTCTTGGTGACTATGAGACCTGCAAATCAATCTTGTGGGGTCATTTCAAAAGTCTCAAAAGATAGATGCATGCTAGAGAGGGTCCCTGAAACTGTAGTGGAATAGTATAAGGACTCTATATGCTTCATGGTGGACATTGATCAATGTCACATGGACGTGGCAGATCCAAGAACTATTTGGATTATGCCTATGGGCTATGAAGTGAATGAAAATATATTGAGGATGTATGTACATCATCTATTGAATTCTCCACTGGATCCAAATGAAGAAAGGTTTGACACCTATGCAAAGAAGAGCCTTCAAGTTCATTCATAACTAAGAAATCCTAAGTCAACTAGGAAAGTAAGAAAGGAAACATAAATCATTGCAGAGCAACTGGGTCTTCCAATTGAGAAACTGAAAGAAATAAAAAGGCAGAGATGAAGCCGAATTAGCTTAAAAGAAGGAAAAGGCATCAACAGCTGGTCTGAGAACATCTGCTACTAAATCCAGAACAATTAGGAGTTCCCATACATCAAATCCAAATAAGGTTGAAGCCTCTAGAAGAGGAAAGAAAAAAAGAACCTCAAGGACATATAAAGTTGCATCCATAGATGAAGAAGAAGAGACTAACTCAGAAGAAATAGTAAGGGAATTGAAGGCAACTGAGATTCATGCTATCAAAATAAATAAAAGGAAGCCTTCCAGAAATAGTGAAGAAGCTCAGAAGAAGCCCAAAACTATCAAATCCAGCATGCCAGTGGAAGAAATCAAGAATACAGCAGTAGCTAACAAAAATCTCAAACCACTTTGTGATCTATATGAGTTCTTTGATGATTCTAGTAAGTTGATTGTTGAAGAAGTTGTTGTCAAAAATTTGATTTTTTTCAATAAAAATCTAGTGGAAATCATGTCTGGCTTGCCCACAAGCCTATACAATGCTTTGGAATCAAGAAGGGAGAATGCTAGGGAAAAGGAAGAAAACATGAGCAAAAGAGTCCTTGGTGACCTGTGCCCTAAAATGAGAATTGAAGAAATGGATTCACTCCTCCAAAAAGTCGAAAAGGAATTCAGAAGCAAGTCAATAATCAATAAACTCATGATTGGTAACATTGATGTTGTTATGAGTGAGACCAAGTTAATTCTGGAAGAGTTCTTGTCAAAATAAAAGGTAAATATTGAGGAAAACAATATTGAATAGGCTCAAATTCATGAGGATGTGAATGTGGGAGAGAGCAAGTTAGGAGGAAATTAAAATGATGAGAACATTAATGTATCTGATCCTCCAATATTTGAGGATATTCTGACTTCTCTCATTGATGTAAACACTGAGATACCTGTTGTGACTAAGGTCCAAGGTAAGGTGGTAGTTGATGTGAAAGAAGTGTTTGGTGAAGAAAAAGATGTACCAAAAATCATTTCAAAAGCTCAATCTAATATTGACAAGGGAAGGAATTAAGAAATCAGTCCAAAAGAGGTGAAGGAATCTCTGTTAGAGTAGAAGGCAGAATTAGAATCTGAGTTTGATGAGAGCTCAATCAACTTATCCACATTGTCTCTAATCCAATTTTCCAAATTAGCTCAAGATAAATCCAATGAGAAAATATTGAAATCTCATATTGAAGATAGTGAGCTACTAAAACTCGCATATGAGGTTTTACAGAAACTGATGCCTACCCATGTTATGGATCCATCTAAATCCCCCTCTTGTGAGTTAGAAAGATTGATAAACTCTGTAGACTCTCATTTCAAGTCTTTTGAGGTTTCAGCTCAAGTTCAAGTGAAAAAGGAATTTAAGAAGGAAAGAATTGGAAGTATAATCCAACTTATTGCTAAGGACAAAAAACTACTAGTAATTTGTATACAGAATATCCAAGGTGCTATAACTGAAGGAGGAAATATGTACAAATCCTACCTAATCTTGTCAAAATTTACTACGAAAAATGAGAAAAAGATCAAAGATATTGAGTAGCAGTTGGCTATTATTTCCAACACCTTTGATCCTTTGACCATTAGTATGAGTCAGCAAGATAGTCAATTAATATCCTTGCTTGATCAATTAAAGACTCTGAAGTTTGAAAATGAAAAAATTATTAGCAGAGTAAGTGAATTCAGGAAACTGATAAGTCCAAAAATTGAGACAATGGAAAACACTCTGAAAGAAGCAAAAAGTGCTTTGACTGCTCCTAATCCCATAAGTTTGGAAGCTGTAGAAACCATGGCTTATCTTCTCTATGGCCATATTACCATTTTGGAGAGTTTGAGTAGTATCTAGGACTCAAAATTAGAAGGACTGAAGAATGTCTTTGCATACATCTTCACATTTTTGTAAGTCTCTGGATATACTTGTACAGATTAACAATTTTTTTTCCCCAAATTCTGTCATTGATGTCAAAGGGGGAGAATATATGTGAAAAATGCAAACATATTCTTAGGGGGAGTAATATTTTTCAGTGGAACATTATTTTGTATTTTGGCAGAATATTTAGCAGTTTCGACACTTAGTCATTTTTCACTAAGTGTTGCCATCAATCCCAAAGGGGGATATTATTAGCATATGGCTCGTGTGGATGTAGTTTTCAATTTTCTATGTTTTCATTGATGGAAACTATTGTCATCATTTTGGTCCACAATTATGCATTCAGTCACACCGACAGTTAAAGTAGAAAATTTTGTGTAACTGGCAGAATAGGGTATCCAGTCAAATAGCTTCACTAGATCATCACTTCATGTTGTGGATCTCTGAAATTGTTTTTCAAGCATGAGGAACACCTTATCATTGAATCTTGTATTGTTTTCTTTTTGGCTACATGGTTTTGGAGGTCCGGTAGGACATTTTTAGCTTATTTTCTTGTTGAAGTTGACTCAATGTAAATGATATATAATGGTTGTATAAAGTTGAATTATCTTTATTAGATAATTAATTATGGGTCCTAGCTATTGTGTAGCCAATTTTTTTGGATATGCATTGGAATTATTTATTCTTTTGGGCTGACTAATTGCAAAAGTTATTAAGTTTTGTTGAAGCTGACTTGTGGCAATTAATTCCTAGTGAGTGGATATATCTAGATGTTCTGTCACATCATTTGTATGTATGAAGAAGGTGTGTGTGTGTATGTTGAAAATCTCTAAGGTTTATTTAAGTGATATCATGCATAGTTTCACTTGCGCATAGAGATTTTGTGTGTGAACTTGGGAAGAACAGAACAAAAGTTCATTACCAGTCAACAGGACACAAGTTCATCATCAGAGCTAAACTAGAATTGCAATCAAGCATTTTGTAGATGCTATCTACTCAGCTGATTTTCTTTTGGATCAATTCCAAACTATTGTAAGGGTATTGAGCTCTAGGAAGTGAGCCTGAATGCAAGTGCATTCTCATTTTGTAATACTTATTTTGAGTATACTTAGAACATATTATGGATTGGCCATCCACTATGGTTTTTCCCCTTACAGGGCTTCCACATAAAAATCCTTGTGTTATGGTTGTGTGGTTTATTATTTTCTATTTTTGCATATTGATTTTGGTTAAGTGTGTTTAGTGGAATAAAGATGGAATAAAGATCAGGATAGAAGAATCAAAATTTTCACATCACTGATTCACCCCCCCTCTCAGTGTTGCTTGTTTCCAACACAACATTCATACTAATATCCAATTTTATCAAAAATCCATAAAAATATTCTATACACTTCAAAACCATCCAACATATCCATAGACATACATATGCCAACTTGTTCCCACCATTCTTCTAGACATAACATTCCAAACCATTCACAACATTCCAAAAATACGTATATCAAAAAGTATTATAAATTTCATCCAACATCTTGAATCTCTCTTCCACATCTAGCATTCCCATAAATAAAAATATCCCAAATTAGTCACAATTTCATTCTCAATCTATTCCATTTACTATCTCCACAAACACATATATCCATTAATTCTATAATTTATCATATAAATCATTTAGCATCCCACAACAACAATCAACCATACCATAAACTTTAAATCCTTCATTTAATTCATCAATGATCCCAAAAAATCAATAATATATTCTCTCAAATCAACCACCAATCAACATGACAAATGAATTAGAATCACAAATATAAAATATTGCATAAAAAATGATATGGAATTACGATAGAAAAAGAGAAACTACACACTTGAGGGTATATTTTTGTATCCTTTCAATCAAAAAATACCTATGATTCCCTTCCCACACAACTTTAACATGCCAAAATTTGACAAGTATAAGGGAAGAGATGACCCACGAGAGCATACATGAGAATTTTGCATAGCTTACCTAATGGTAGCTTATAGTGACACATACTTGATGTTCCTTTTTCCTTGAAGTTTAGGACAAGAAATAGAATGGTTATATCATTTATCACATGGTATCAAGAACTTTCATTCACTAGTTGAAAAATTCATTATTCGATTCTCTTACAATATCAAACATGAAATTTCTATGGCTGGTTTATGCAACACCCAAAAATGAATTGGAGAATCATTCACTTCCTTCCTACAACTTTGGAGGAATATGGCTACAAATTTTGTATGGCTCATACCAAAAAACAACTCATGAGAATTTTTTTTCTAGAATCTCAATCAAGATATGGGCTTCCACCTACAAATACAATGCACCAAAATATTTGATAAGATTGTAGAGAAATGATTCACCATCGAAAAGGTTCTCATTAAAAAGGGACTTATGCAAATTTACAAAGATAGCAAGGAACATTAATCACACTTCAATGATAAACCTTGCCTATGGGCCCAAAATAAGAATGTTACCAATGATGGTGTAGTGGATGCTAAATTTGTGTAGAATATACAAACATCATCTAACAAACAACAAAATAACCAAAATGTGACTCTCCCAAGGGGAGGACCAACACAAATCAATAATCCTAGGTGAAAATATACTTTCCTAGGGGATCCAATTGAGTTTGCATTAAAGAAATTGGTCCAAACCAATCTCATTGAGATTCCAAAACCAAAGACTATATGATTCACCACAATTAAAACCTTCATGGTACAATGAAAATGACTATTGTGAGTACCACATAAAAAAGGTCACAAGACACATAATTTCATGTAATTAAAAATTCTCATGTAATATCTTATTGGTTGAGGGTATTTAAACATTGAAGATCATCCTAGAAAATCTACCAATAACTATCTCAATATCTAAAAGGATCCAATCCCTGACCATGGAATTAAAAATGAATCCAATAAGGGAAAGAGCTATAATAATTTCATCTATTCATATGATTATGTAGTGGGACATATTGAAGAAACTGATAACTACATTTCTACTATTACCTTCCCAAATAAGGCTCCTTAATGTACAGTTAACAAACATGAGAAATTGAATCTCTAGGGAGCCCCACAAGCACCATATTTACCATTTGAATATAACCATATAGAAATATAAAAAAAACACCATACCATATTTTCATCTTAGAACTCCTTCACATATCTCTTACACATAAGAAAGTTCTTGAAAAAGCACTTTAGACATCATCCATACCTACCAAAATAGATACTAAATAATTCCAAGCCATGGTAGGACACCTTAAATCAAACCATTACCTTTTATTCATATAAAAAAACCTTCCTACCACCTCATACCATAGCCAAGAATTATACCTAGAATTCTATGTTCATAAGCACAAAAGCAAAAGTCATGTTAGATTGTGGGGACATTTTTACACTAAAAATGGAAAAAAAATTGGGATACTCTATTGGAGTCATAGAAAATTAGAAGAGCATTAAAATAAAATCATATGATGATGCTAAGCATGAATCAAAAAGGATAATAAAGCTACCTATTCAAGTTTCTCTCGTAATCACAAAAACTACCTCTCAATTATTGGAACTTGATCTTCCCTACAATATTCTTCTAGGACACCAACGGATACATTTCCCTACAATGAAACTGAGGTAACCATTTATGTGGACCCTTTCCCTTTCCAAAATTTTCAAATTATAGAGGAAAAATACCAATAAATCTTCCAAGGACCCAACAATGACATCACTTCATCATCATATAATAGTGACCCATCCACATTGGTATCATAATACAATAAAAATAATCCCATTCCTAAAATAAAGGTCAAAATACATAACAAGGATTGTGGAGAATATGATCTAAAAGGTTCCTTCTATGTAGGATAAATTTTGGCTTCTCCTAAGAAATATAGAAAACCTAAGAACCTAGAAATAACAACATCAATTATCAAGTATGGACCCACCATATTCTCATGGTGGAGAGAGAAGAACAAAGAGGTTATAGAAGAAGACATCTTCAAGTTGCTATATCAAGAAGATAAAGAACAACCCACTCTAACAGTTGAGTAATATATTGAGGGACTTGAGATAATCAAGAACATGGGATTTAAATGTCAAGGTGGCCATGTACTTCATCAGAAAGGAATAAAAGAACTCATAGTTATAGAAAAGAGATAAAAAATGTTAGAGATTTGTGTTGTCATTGATGTCAACAAGGAGATTGTTGCAATATGTTGTCTTTCTAGTGTTGTCATTGATATCAAACTATGACAACTTCTAGTGTGGTGTTGAGTAGATGTTGTAGATGAGGATATTTTTGATGTGGCATATGTGGAGATTGTTGCAATATATAGTGTGGTTATTATGAGAAGGTGTTTGTGATGTTGCTAATGTATCTAGTTCACTTGGTTTCCAAGTTCTCTTGAGAAAATTTGATAAAAGAGTGTACAAGGTGGTAGAGTTATGTTATGAATTGTTCTCTACATTTATTCATGGTTGAAGATGTGCTTGTGCGATTTAGATGAGATTAGTAGAGGTTTTTAGAGGTGTTATATCTAGAGTTTTAGGTTTCGGATCATGTGGCAGTGGAAGATGTGTTTGATAGTGTATTACCTATAAAGAAGGTTATCTAGGAGAAATGGAATTGCTTCACATTTATCCATGTTGAGGCTTCTTTTCTTGCAAATTTGGGAACATGCTAATATTGTTTATATCTACCTTTGTTTGGATTTTTTTTTCTTTAGGTGTTCTGCAAGGTTGGATAGTGATGTTGTGTGTTGTTTCATCATGGTCCACAAGATGTTTCCAAACTTGGTGAAGAGTGAATTGATTTATTGGTAGCATTAATACATGTTTTGTTGACCTAGTGTGTTAGTGTTACTTGTGGATGCACTTTGTGCATTGTGGAAGTGTGGTGAAGAATTTCAGCGTGTATTTAGGTCCTATTTAACCCTTAGTGTGGTTTACCTTGACTTATTTCCACTATGGAAGTGTTAGGTGTCAACCTATTTGTTGGTTGAACATTTGAGGTGCATATGTTTCATTGAGGCTAACCTAAATAAGGTTGTTTGAGGTCATGGAGGATATATAAGCATGATTAATTGTTAGATATGTTGTAGATGAGAAGTGAGATACAAATATTATCGAATGTGGTGATTTGAGAGTGAGCTTAAATTCCCAAGGCTACCGGATGCATTGAGAAAAAGGTGTCTACATTTTCAGTGAACCTAAAGTTGCTAGAGGTAGTAAGTTGAAGGTTGTAGATGGTGTAGAGTTTTTTTGGGGGATCTTCATGTTGCTCTGAGGTAGTGAAATTCCTTTTAATAGTCTTCTTATATTCTCTTCTATTTTGTATAGTGACTCCTTTGGGTAGTGAGCCCTTGGTAGTGACCCATTCTTCTCTTTTGGACAATGAGCTTATTGTATTCAATGTTACTATTCATATATTTTTGAGTTAATCCTCACCATGGATTTTCCCCAATTAGGTTTTTCTATGTAAATCTAGCATTCTATTGTGTATGATTGTTGATTTTGTGATGTTTTAGTGTTTACATTTATACTGATGTATAATAAGGGTTTGAAGGATAATGAGGGTTTTAGTGTTTTAATGTACAACTAATTCACACTCACCCTCACTCTTAGTTGTCTTATGTGTTTAAAAAAATGTTAAAGTATTGGGTATGGGTCATTAAGTAATGTATCTCTAGACATTGAGTGTTTCCTTATGAATGAAGTTGAATTTGTTATCATATTTGAAACCTCTAATGATGATACCATTGATGAATATTCCATGTACATCACTATGAAAAAATACACATTTACACATTAAATTCCATATCATCCACATCTACCTCACTTGGGGATCAAAAAGTAGGATTGGTCATATAACTTGATAGAAAAGTTATTTTTTAGAGTGAAAAATCAAATCCTTTAGACACAAATGTAAAAATGTGAAAATAATAAAATGGCCTCCTAGTGAAAACCACAATGTGGCACTTTAGGATCCTAAAAAAATTAAACAAATGACACATCCAAGGGTTAAAACCTCTCAGAGTTCCCTACATATGAAGTATTTGACCTCCTTATTATTTTTGAATATCAAGAGATCCCTAATATTGGTAGAATCATCAAAAGAGGTAGATATTATGACAAAAAAAATCCTAATAGCCCCTTATTTTCTTCATTAAATTGATATTAAATGTAAAAGAAATATTTCATAGTATTCCTTGAGATATGGAAAGTCAAATTTTCTTGTTCATATGCAAACATTTTGGGACTTGATACAACTCTAGGAATTCATCATTTGATAGTATAATTAGATGCTAAATAGGTAAAGCATAAGCACTATAAAATGTATCCTCACATTGCCCTATTAGACAAACTGAAACTACAAAAAATTCTAGATGTTGGATTCATCACATTTATAGACTATCTAGAATGGTTATAAAATCATATCCATGTGGCTAAACCTATTGTGGACATACACATCTGTAGTGATTTCAAATATTTAAATATGGCTTGTCCAAAATATGACTTTCCACTACCAAACATTGACATCATTGTAGATTTGACAATAGGACATGAGATTTTTTCCATCATGGATAGTTTCTTTAGATACAACCAGATTCATATAGCACAAGAAGATCAACATAAGATTAGTTTTACATGTCATTGGGTTTATTATTGTTAATGCCTTTCAATCTAAAGAATATTGGAGAAACTTATCAAAGATCAATAATTTTCATATTCCATGAATTATTTCACACCTTAATGGAGGATTATGTAGATTACTCATTGAAAACATCCATAACAATAAAATGACATTTGGATTTTTTTGAATAGATATTTGAAAGATTAGATAAATAATAAGTGAGGCTTGATCCTTGATGCAGAGGGTATGGGACTTCTAGGAAAAAACACAAAGTTTGAGGAACTACAATGATGCACTCTTAAACCTTCTTCTAGGCACCCTTATGGAGATAAGGCCTCAATGATTCACTTATGACTTAGATGGACCCAAAACCTAGGAATGCTCTTGAGGAACAAAATTCCACTTGTCTTGAATGATTACAAAGCCCTAGACCTCTATCTCAGACACAAACCCACTTATCCACCTTGACTAGGCTTCTAGCCCAACTAGGTCTCTAGTGACTGTTTTTTTTACTTTTCTCACAACTTCCCCAAATGACTTCCAAAAATAATTACTGATTCAATTGTATTTCTAGATGCTACATAACATACTAAAACCCTAATGGCACTTTTTTTGGATCAATCCCTCCAAAATCTATTGTTTCCACAGAATTAAGGCCTAATTAGCCATTTTTCTCAAAGCAACCCTATTCAAATCTTACCCCCTGATTATGAGAATTTCAATAGTGTCTTTAAATGTTTCCAAACTAAGGATTTTCAAGATCTTAGACTCCCACGACACCTTTAAGACCCCTAATCACAAAACCCTCAATTAAATCCCCTAAAACTAGGGCTTCTTGGTTAACAGCCTTCCAATCACTTCCAAAATTGGTTCTTTCACTTTTCACCATTAGATCAACATGTTTCATCAATTCCAACTCAAAATCATGCCCCTTGTTTAGGTATAACTCCCACTGCTATACCTTAGGCACCATTTCCATGCACCTTGCCTTGTCAAATCACTGTGCACACATTAGAATCCTTCCTTCTTGCATGTTACCCTATTAGTAATGCATAGTACATGTTAGATATGATCCATTTCAAAAGTTACAGTCACAATCTTCCATGAAATGGATCATTCATTCATGAAGACTCTCAAAATTAGTGAAAAATTAGAACTTTCCTATGGACAGTCAATGTATTATACAATAAACTGATTGTTATTGCCTATCAGGACATACAAAAGTTTAAAAGCATGTAAATACAAGACTCTAAGTCATCCAACTGAACATATCTTCAATGGAAATTAGTAGTTCATAAAAAAACTCAAGAAAATGCAAGAAATCTCAAGTTTTTACTATCTTTTCTATAATAGTCTGTACAATCTCTTCAATATCAACCAACCTTCTATACAAATGACTTTTCCATCTTTGTAAAATCATCCCCCAACTGTCCCAACTGATTTGGATTAGTTTTATTACATTATTGTTGTTTAAACACCTAGAACCTACTTACCCACCCAAACTGAAACTAGCTGTTGGTTTTCAAATTTTGAATTTCCAACTTCTATTTTATTGATTCCTACTAACTAGAAACCCTCCAAAACTATCACATATTTATTATTCACCTAATTTTACATAATTGAAACATTATATAACTATCTAGACTCCTAGGACACTATTGGTCCACTTACAACTCATTTTGGTCCTAGGGTCCTTATCAGGACCCTCAGGACTTTTGATCCTGCTATTGCATTTATCCACTCCAAAGGCCATTATAGGTTTCAAAATAGCATAATTGATCCTTTGAGATGATTGATATGTCTTCATGACCCCTACATCCTCTTGAATCTTTAAGTGATCTTTAAGGAGCTTGGGTGCCCTTGCACAAATCCTAAGAAATGCATCTTTGGTATAACTTTGGGAAAAATATTGGGATACATTATGTCTCATAGAGGTGTTGAGGTTGACCCCACAAAATTAAATACAATAATTAATATGCCTCCAATGAACAATATTATGAGTTTCATAGCCTACAAGAAAAAATACAATCAATTCAATGGTTCATAGGCCAACTAGTAGATAAGTTTCATTCATTTACTCATATTCTTTATTATTATTTTACTTTTAAATGGGATGAGAAGGGCCAACAAGATTTGCAACAAAGAAAAGATTACCTTTCTTGACCACCAACATTGATGCCTCTAGTTCAAGGAAAGTCATTGATGTTATACATCTTAGTGTTGAAATTAAGGTGTCTCAATCTTAGAGTACTAACATTGATTTAATTGATGTGATTTAATGTATTTATTTGTATTATTTAATTGCCTATGATGTCATGTCATTAATTGGGACCCATAGGCTAGGTGGCATCCCTATTGGATGTGACTGGATGGCATGTCATAATCCCAAGTGGACATAGGAATCCCACTTTGGAATCTATGACATATGATAGATTCTATGACACATCATAAGGAATATTTGAATGCATGGGTAAAATTTGGTGCCCAAGTTGTGTTATGATAGGATGTAAGAGAATAAACTATTTTTAGCCAGTTATGATAGATTCTCTTACAAGTGTATGTGTTGTTAGCTATGAAAATTTATATGACAGCTGTAAGATGTGTAAGGCATCTTTCATAATCTATTTTTAGCATATTCTAGGCACCCAAGCTTGGAAGAAGACTATTTGCATGTTTGAAAAATGTATACGATGTAAGGGAATGATGTACAAGTTTCCAAATGCATGTCTAAGGCATTGAATATTGTGCTTTTTGGATTTGGAAGCCCCTCACCTTCTAGATGCTTCTTGAAGCTTGTATCACTATATTTATTGAGTTCTTTAAATTGTAGAATGCATGTTTTTTTTATAGGTAACGAAGTGCTACCATTATCACTCCAGAACAGGTGTTCATGTTGAAGCACTTGTTGAAGAAGCTTGCACTTGGTGATATCTTGTAACCATTATTTGAAGTAATAGAGAAAGTACTATGCTTTTGGAGGGTGGGGTTTTTTTACCTAAAAGGGTTCTCCCCACGTATATTTGGTGTCACTGTTTTATGCATTCTTATTGTTCTATTTCCATTATTCTATGTATGTGCTTCTCTTATTGTAAAAGTAAAAGGTGTTAAAAGAAATTTTTGTAACTCCTCTAATTAGATTAGTGTAGGAAGTTATTTCTACTCACCTAGCTTCCTTTCAGTTGTTATCATAGCCTATCTATCCTTGGTTCCTTTGTTGGGTTAAAAGGGTTTTTTGGGCTAATCTCTATATCAGTGGGAGTTTTGTAGAAGAGTTTATTTTGTAACCTTGTTGTAGGAAAGAGATGGTAGGCACATCTAGGAGGATTGAGATGGAAAAATTTAGTGGTGGTAATTTTGAGTTGTGGAAGCTCAAAATGCAAGACATGTTAGTAGACCAAGACTTATGGATTGCAATTTTTGGAACCAAACCTTCAAGAATGAAACAAGAGGATTGGGATCTCATGGATAGCAAAGCCAAGGGTCTTATTAGACTCTATTTGGCTGATTTTGTTCTCCTGAATGTCCATGAAGAGAAAAAAATTGCTTCTTTGTGGAAGAAGTTTGGTGATGTCTATTAGGCTGAATCCCTAGTAAACAATATTTTCCTAAGAAAGAAGATGTATTCTCTAAAAATGGAAGATGGAGGATCCATTGTAGATCACCTAAACTCTTTTAACATGTTGGTTGCACAACTAGGTTATGTTGGAGACAAAATAGATGAAAAATACCATTGCATGATCCTTTTTTGTTCATTTTCAGACTCTTGGGATCACCTGGTAATGGCTATTGGAAGTACCACTTCCACCTTCAAGATGGATGAGGTTGTTGCCTCATTACTATCTAAGGAGATTCAAATAAAGTCTTATGAGATGCCTAAGGAGGCCCTTGTAGTTCGTGGAAGACCAAAAGAGAGAAGCAAAAAGAAAGACAAGAAATATAATTCAAAGTATCCGGGGAGATAAACGTCTCCTAGTAAGAAGTGCAAGGAAAAATGTTGGAATTGTGGTGAAACTGGTCACATTCAAAAATATTGCAAGAAGGAAAAGAAGAAAAAAAATTCTTTCTCCAATTTTGAATTTGAGAAATCATTCCAAGATGATGGAGAAGCATTTATTGTAGCCTTAGCATCCCATGCATTAGATGATGCATGGTTGATAGATTCGAGTGCATCTTTTCACATGACTTCTCATAGAGATTGGTTCTCAAAGTATGAGGAGTTTGATGGTGGAGAAGTGTGCCTAGGTGATGACTCTCACTTGAAGATTGTTGGTTGTGGAAGAGTCAAAATCATATTTCCTAATGGAAAAGTGAAGGGGATTGATGGTGTCTTGCATATCCTGGGTTTGGCACAAAACCTGCTTTATATAAGTAAACTTAATGATTTGGGAGTGCAAGTTGTTTTCTTTGGTGGAGGATGCAAGATGACTAGAGGAGCTATGGTGTTGGCTAAGGGAGTTCATACTGGCACTTTGTTTCAACTTGATCAATGCACTATCTAGTGCAATAGTTCTTATAATGTACCAAAGAAGAGACCTTTGGATTCTTCATCCCACTAGTAGAATTTGGAAAATAAATGACTATGTGACAAACTTTTAATCGCGTGACTAACACTACTAGTATTTGGAAAATAAATGACTAATTTGGTCACTTATAAGTGACTAATTTGGTCATCGAGTAAAGTCACAACTAAATGACTAAATAAATGACTAATATCAGACAAATAAAAAATGACTAAATAAATAACTAAATAAATGTGCTAATTATTAAAATCTTGGCCATAATTTTCATTTTAATAAACATACTCTAAAACCTTCATCAAGACCTTATTTTCAATCATATCCCACCAAAATGGAGAAGTGAGTCAAAACCTTATTTTCAGGCATAGCCCGCTAAAATGGAGAAGTGAAGGATGAAACCTTATTTTCAAGGTATCCTGCCAAAATGGAGTCATGAAAGTGCTTGATTTGGATTGCAACCTCTGCCCATTTTTTTGCATCGGACACAATTTGTGCAGAATCTTGTGGTAAGTCACTTTCCATGGTTTTAGTTAATTTTACTTTTGAAATTTGTACGCAGTCAAGCCATATGATCCATTCTTTTTTATCTTTCCTTCTACACTTCAAGCTTGGTTATCCTGTAGATGGAGCATGTTCATCATGCTTTTCAAGTTTTTGTAATGAATATGGTCTTCATCTGCTTCTACTTGTCCATATGCTTCTTTTATCTATCCTTACATTTTTATTCAATCTTTATGAAAAAATTTCATTCTATTGGAATGATACATTAATATCTGCCCTTCACTATGGAAATTCTTTCCTTAACCTTTTAACTTGTTTTCTAGCTCTCTTGCATTTGTAGCTACATGGCACCATTTAGAAGATACATTTTATCAATTGCTCATATCAAAACATAAATGTCAACAGTAAACTATGCAAACTCCTAATGTATGTTCGTAAAAGAGTATCATCATACTTCATTTTAATTGAGGAAATTCATCTTGCAGGTCAAGTTTTATACATAACCAATTAAAATATTTTGTATAGTTTTAACTTTGACTTGCTTTTGTTTATGTGGTCCATTAGATTGACAAGGTCCTCTATACTTAGTGGTTAGAATTTCATCCTCATCACTTTCTTGAGTTGAATTGGTGTCATCAAGAAAAAAGTGATTTGTTGATATAGTGCCAAGGAAGAAAATCAATCACTTGAAAACATGTTCCTCAACTATGGACTGAATCCATTTAGTTTCTTCAAATTTACAAGAGAATTCACCATGTAAATGATCACTACAAGAGAAAAAATATGAGTTTCTACTTTTCCTAGACCAAACAAGTTTAATCATCATCTTCAAACTCATTAGAGACTCCATCTCACTCAAAACACTCAACACTAGGACCTGAGTACATTACCCAAATGGCTTTTCACTCAAATTTGTCTTCAAAGCTAGTAGTCCAAACATAAACTATTAGAGATATCCTTTGACAAAAATATCCATTCAAGACTGTGATGGCTTTTAGGATACCCCCTTAATGGGTTTTAAAACATATCAAAAGATCATCATAGGTTTTTTTAGGAAATAGGGCTCAAACTTGACAGTTACCATTCCAAATTAGGTCTGATTGGGCTTAAACTGCACAAGGGTTTATTGATTCTCTTATCTCTAGTCTCAAACTCATTCAATCAACACTTCAAACAATCTTCATTGGGTTTACTCATGCTCACAAATCTATTATAAGTCTATTTTAATAAACATTTTAACGAACCCTAGGCTTTAGGCTATTTGATTGTCCCAAAACTCTATTTTCTTAGATAGTACATAGATTTTATATCCTAACCTCCCTCTTTTCACATATTAGCATGTACCTTATGGTCTAAAACCTCAAAAAAATGAAAGTACATGCCATGTGGAATCTTTTCACCAAGAATTATAAATTTTCAATGGAAAAGTTGGGAGAAACACAAATTTTTATCACTGTTTACCCTAAATCAAGGTTTCCATTGTTTTCAGAAAATTCCCAATATCTTATTCAAATTTACACCAAATTGCATGAAAAAATTTTTGGAGGGAAGGAGAATGAGAATAATTTTACCTACAAACAATTTGAAGTGACCTTTTGCCCGTACTAGGCCATACAAAGACTTGAAACAACTATTTTTCAGTAATTTCTAAGAAAAGACAAAATTTATTTATGATTCTCCATCACAATACAATTCCTCCAACTCACTACATCTTCAATAAAATCTCCCCCTGTCTTGGAAACAAGTTCCAATTCCTTTTTAAATTCTTTACAACTTCCTCTAATGAATGAAACTAACTCAAACGACCCTATGACCTTTGGTATTTCATCCTTGTGCATTTTTTGCACTTTTTCCATCTTTGTATGGCAACTTTTCATATTTTTACAAAATTTGACATAATAGACTCAAATGACCATCCTAATGACCTCAAAAAAGGAAAAATGACTCAAATGATCTTACAACAATGTTGAATCATCAAAATTTAATCAACCTTCAAGATTTGCTCCATGGAAACATGACATTGTCAAGGTGCTCTTGTACCATTTGTTCTCTAGATATAGTTAATTTTTGTCCATGTTAAGGATTTCCTATATATCCTCAATGATGTAAAGCATATTATGTGCATGTTGATATATCCTCAACATTTATAATATCTAACCAACATCTAATTTTTAGGATCTAACAAAACTGCCAAATTAATGCATGATGAGTTTGGTTTTTAAGCTGATGGAACATAAAGGTATATTAATTTAGGTAGTATTTGGAATTTGGCCAATGGCATGTTTGTAGATGCTATACTAGTATGCTAATTACTAATTAGTAATTTTCACAACTAAATTTGTTGGATTTGGGACTTCACGTCCAAATTTGATGGTTGTTATCTAGCCAATTAATGTTTCTCTCATCTCTTATCTTACTAAATGTGTAAGATTTTTTCTCATTTACTCTACCTTAAATATTTTTCCTTCAATCATGGTGAAAATGGGATTGCATTTCTCTCCCCTTTATTTTGAAGCTTGTAAGATGTTTTTGTTATCAATGACAAGTGGAGTGTTTTGAAGTCCAAGTTATCTTTCTTGGTTTTGTTGTTGCAACTTCGTGAATTGAAATCATTCTAATGAAATGAACATGGTTTTGATACAAAATTGAGCTATTATTTTTGCAAGATACTCATACATTTATAACATGCAGAAAATAATCAAAGCCACATTTAAACTGAGTGAAGGAAGTTGATTTTCCTATGGAATTAGTATCATCTTATTTATAGTTTTCCCAATAACTTGATAGGACTATGTTTTATGCTTACAATTCCTCCCTTTTTCTTTTTGTTGACCTATTTCCGCAATAAATATAGGAATAGAAATAAATCATACAAATCTAAACTGGATCAAGGAACTCAACTCTTGGTAGATGAAGTTGAAAAGTTGTGAGATGGTAACTGACTAGTTGAGATAAGTAGAACAATACCTAATGTTAGGGTTAAAAAGGAAATATTTAAATGCTTAAAAAGATAAAATGAAAAATAATATAATATATTTACATTTCCTTTAATTTTGAAGCATCTACTATGTAGCCACTGGAATAGTGTTAGGTCTTATTTGCAGATAGATCACATTTATATGGCTTTGAGAATTATGTTTCCTTATATTTGAGATACTTCTCAAAATTTTTGTGTCCACCGATATTGTAACCATGCCCTCAGGTGGATAGATTTAATGTATGTATTTCACATTTCTTTTCTTTCATGTATAAATATGAAACTCGTAACTCTTTTTAATGTTTAATCTTATTGGTGATCTTTATTATAACCACATAATAAATTTTCTAAAGTTTCACATATAAATAGATCATAATACATATGTGGAAACTAGATGCTTTTTCTTTATATTTCTCAACATTGCATGTTTCAATTTTTGTAGGAGAAGTCCAATAAAATTTGTGATTCCTTATACTAAGTATGTTAAGAGTTTCAACCATCCATTGTCTACTAGAATGCATTTCAAAATGAAATTTGAAACTGAAGATGCAACTAAGAAAATGTATTGATAGACTCATGTCCAATTCTATGTCATTATAATCATTTTTCTGTAAATAATTCATAATGCTTGCATTCTTCTATTGCACATTAAATCAAATTAAAAGTAAGTTTCTTGTCCATAGGTATATTAATCATAGACTTACTATTCTATTTTTGGAGTTGGTACATGCACATAGGAATGGAAATTGAAGACTTTAAATGCTCTTGGCTTGTAGTGCAAGCTCTTGAACAGGAAAATGAGAGCCAAATTCAAAGACTATATGTATGAAGATAAGTCCATTTTCATTTGTGACTATCTGTGTAATTTTGCACTAGCTGCTTGTTGACTAACAATGATTATGTTCCTTTTTAGGCTAATTATGGAAAAGAAAATCAATCTTGTGTTGTAGAAGTTAAGGATTTATATAAAGAACTTGGAATCGAGGTCTGTTTATTCTTTTATTTTCTGCTATGAGATGCTAAAAGTGATCTTTTCTTTCCAAAGTTTCCACTATCAAATTGTATAGTTCACAGGAGAACTTAATTTTATCTATAAAAATGATATTAATGGACATGTAGATTGAGTTGTCTATACAAATTTCATAATTTGAATTCTTAAAATTAGCTTCCACTTTCTGAAGTGGCATGCAAATCACTTTTGAAGTTGAGTGTAAAAAATAGATTAGCATGTAAAGAAAAAGGATGAACAATAATAAAGTGAAAAGTGTCTCTTCTATCAACCATGTAGAGTACAATGAAAGGAATGCAGGGATGGTAGGGGTTTAACATTTATAGTGCAGTGGAACCTGAGTCACTAGGTTCACTAACATATTTGAATAAATTCACAAGTCTCAAAATATTTAGGGCATAGTAGTTAAGTTTGATATACTCATTAACAAAAAAATCTATTTGGCACATATTATGGTCTATACCAATTCTTCATGTATAGGAAAATTGATGAATCAACATTTGCATGTATTCTATTTGACCCTCCAATTTCCTTGTCATTGCTGACAACTACCAATGATAAAAGCCAAAGTCTTATATACCTGAAAGCTCTTCAGTTATCCACAATATCCACATGTTATGATCTCTGATCCAAAGATTGTGCATAATTATTCTCAATTTATTCAATTTGGTGCTATTATTTTTATCATATGATTCAGGCTTTAAACTGACCCCTCTCATTAGTATTTGACTTCTAGAACTATCTAGAAGAGTGTAATCAAAATCAGTACTTGAATATCTGAAAGTCGAAGATCCTTTCCCTGAAACTAAAGCTTTTCTCTAGACAAACTAGAGCTAAGATGAGCCAAGAACTAGTGGAAGGGAAGTTGAATGAAAACTAAGAGAAACTAAAAGCCTTCCTAAGAAAAGTTCCCTTTCCACTATAATTGTTGGTTCTAGTGTATCCTTGTTCATTTTTTCTAGCATCTCCTCATTTTTCATTTCTTGATAGAGATCTTCTAAAATATGTGCAAGATGTTCTTATATCTCAACAATCAATGTTGAGATAAAATGGAAGCATTGCTCTTGCAAATATGGTGCTAAATCATTTATCCTTGAAGGGTATTTATGTGCATGAAGAAAACTTAGGAGGTCTTCCAGAATATTCTTGGACCCCTCATCTATGGTATCTTTTATTTGACTAACCTCAGTTCCAAAATAGGCATTAAGGTGACCAAACTAGTCTTCATCATTTGTCATCATAAATCTAAAACTCAACCCAAGTAAATTGACACTTTTTAGGTCCCCTCTCTTGACAAGCCAACCCTCACTATTAGTTAATTTGTGCAAATGGGTTTCAAAATCTTTGTAACTTTCTAGAGATGTAACTATGGCTTCAAGGCATTTGCCAACCTTAACTCTCTCACGCAGATCTATAAATCCATCAGCTATTATTTGTTCCATCCTACTAACAAATAGGCTTTTAAAAAGTTCATCCCACAGACTCTTTAAGTGCTTCAAAACAATCTCACACATGCATTGCCATGAAACTCAACATTTGAACCAAAAACCATTTTTAGCCACTCCAAGCTCCCTTCAAATGCATCCAGACTATCCAATGTTTCTCTTATCAATGTCTCATTCTCTACAAGTTCCTTGCCACTTTTCACAAGATCAAGAAAATACTTTCCCCCAAGCCTATCTGCAAAGAGAATATCATCTACACATTTCTTAAGCCACACTAAGCCACAACTACACCTCATTATTTGGGTTTGGAATCCCACCAAACAACTATGATCCAGGTGCCACTACCTACATAGTCTTATAAAAAAGAGGAAAATCATTGAGAACCTATAAGAAGAGTTTCCTAGCCTGACATAACGTTACCTGTATGACTCTTACCACATTATAGAAAATGGAATTGATTGCCCCCACCTTATCAATCTATCAACTAGACGTGTCTTCTGGTTCTAGTGATGCGTCAACGATTCTATTTTTTCATTGGTGTGAGGATCTTCTATCGATAGGATGAGGTTTCTTGTTCCCACGATGGTCCAATGGGGATGTCGTCAGTGGAGTTTGTTCTAGTCATTGGAAAGTGGCATGAACTCCATCAATGACGTCCCCATCAAACTATCATGGGAATAAGAGACCTCATCTCACTAATAGAAGATCCTCACACTGATGAAAAAACAAAACCATCCATGCATCATTGGAACTAGAAGACACATCTGGCTAATAGATCAATAAGGTAGTCCTTTTCAAATAAGTGTGTTCTACTATCATGGACCAAACAAGCATTAGAATTAGAGACTAACAAAAACTACCAAGAAACTTTTCATTGACACATCATCTAATGGAAGAAGGATTTTTTTGGCCCAATGGATCCTGACCAAATTAGCTTAAACCCAATAGAGCAGATCTCAATTGGGTTGTATAAGCCCAACCAAGAGTTCACTTTACAAAACCGATCCTTGGTGAAAGAGAGCACTGGATAAATGCATCTAGAAGAGCTCCCCAACAATATACAACCTCCATGGCACCGAATCATGTATCATCCCAAACAAGAATTTCTACACCACAACTAGTTTGTTGATAGAATTCTGAATCAACGAATATGTTCTTTTATACTCAATAGTCAGGAAGAATGTTATACTAACCATGGATTTCACCTATTATAATTGTTCTTAGTTGTTGCACTACTATTTCCAGTTGATATGCAACTATTCTTAGTTGCATTATTTCTTTGTATTGTTTGATGAACCCTTAGTGTGTGAAGTCTTCTAGCCATTTATGTCAGAATGAAGTAGATGTAGTTTAGGGGTTTTGTTTAAGATGATATAGAAAATTTTGTTTGGAACCAAATAGAGTTGAATAGGTGTTTCAAACTCAATCAAATCTTGTTTAAAATAACCCAACATAAATAAAAGTGTACTTAGAAGATTGGGACTTCTTTTCTAATCATCATGATTTGGTTAGAGCTAGGAAATTGAAGCAAAATGGTGATAAAGAATAATAGGGCATGGGAAAAAAATGTGTCAGGCTATTTTGGGAAAAACGTGCTTTAAACATTAGAGATCTTCAAATTTGGGAAAATATTTTGAGAGGTTCTATGCAAAATCCATTTTGTGCACATTCTACAATCAATCATTTCATTCGATGAGATGAACTCCATTTGAGGGATTCTATCAAACAATTCAGGTGTTTTGTTTATGATTCCACATCTTACATATATGTCTACTAGAGCATATCCAACTATAACATCCAGGTATCTTTTTAATTCCTCTATCTTTCATCAATCTCTTTACTATTTGAACATTGCATAGATGTTTTAGGGAAGAACATAAGTTGCAACATTTTTAGGATCCAACTAAAATATGAATGGTTGATCAACCATGCACACCTAATGATCAAATATATATGTAAATTGTAATGCAATAAGGGTTACTGATGTGTGAAGTATGTGCAGCCCTCATCCACTAAACCTACATGACTGCATGAACCTAGAACACAAGCAAAGCTTACAATGTTAGGATGTGTTCTAGAGTGCTTCATTAATTCAAATATTTGAGAGGTTCCTTACAAAATCCATTTTTTGCACATTCTGCAATCAATCATTTCATTCCATGGGATGACATCTCTTTGAGGCATTCTGTCAAACAATTCAAGTGTTTTGTCTATGATTCCACATCTTGCATATATTGCCTACTTAGGCTAGTTTTTCCTATAGTTGTTGTTATTTGGTGTTTTCAATATTGTAGAGTTAGATTTTCCTATATGCCTTAATGTCTTTTTTTGTAAAATCAAGTTTATATGGTTTGGGTTTTCAAGGTGTGGTTTTACCTAACCACAAAAAACCTCTATGGTTGGGACAAAGGTATACACCCCTCTTGTTGATTACACCTTATCATCTGCTAGAGACCTCTGGGTGACTCTTAGCAATGGTATTGTGATGGATTGAGGGGGAAAATAGTAACAAAGGTGGTTGTGACAATAAAGTGAAGGTTGGTATGTACACTATTTAAGTCTTGTAAGATTATAACCTAGAATCTAGAGGCACCAATTAGGAATTACGTAGTCTAAGCCTTCATAAAAGATTTTCCAATACCAATACATAAATGTAAAAATGTATTTGATTTTGACTTGTATATCTGAATAGCTCTATTTCTTCTTGAAATAAACATTTAAAGCTACTACAAAAACACCAAGGTATTTGTGAAATGTTGATTCATGGAGGTCTTTGGTCAGTTTGATTTTTGCATCTAGAAGTCATTAATAAGGTCATGATTGACCAATTCATATTGTAAGTGCGTGTAGGCATAATGAAGAGTTTTGGAGGTGGTGGTAGAGCTGTGAGAGGTTGGTAATGCCATTTTTCAATAAACCCTACCCCAAGCTAGTGTAAAGTGAGGGTTTTTAGTTACAGAGGTTTGATGAGATTTTTCCCATCTAAAAATTATTGATTAGGGACCTATGTTGACTAGTAAGAAGATCTGAGTGGTTGTTTGGAGTTGGAGGAAAGAATTTGAGATACCTCCTTTGAAACATAGACCTAATAAGTCTATTAGGAAAATGTTGTTTCTAGGTTTTGTGTGAGATGGTCCAAAGTCACCCATTATGGTTTTGAAGGTAAGTTATATTTTTCCTTAAAGGGTGTCTAAAACAGTTGATAGATTAATTGTTTAGTGGTTCATTGTGAGATAAGGTCAAAAATCTGGGTCTGCAGACCTACTAGATGAGTTGAAGAGTTTTTGCAAAGGAGTGATTTGGAAGAGTTTTGTGAATTAGTTGGTTTTTTGAATCAGCTTGTTTTGTGATTATTTGTTCAAAGCCAAATTTTCTTGCATCAAAAACTTTCCAACATATTGAAGCTTGATGGGAAGAAGGTTCCATTGAGAGAACTCAAGGGGTGTTACTTTCTAGGAGGAGAGAGGTTGTGGAGTACTTGTTGGCTTGAACAAGTGACTGAGCTCACCTTCCTTGTATTGAAGAGGATGTATCGAGTATGTATTTCCTTGGTCAAGTTTAAATTATAACTAATGGTTTTGTGATGAGATGGTGTTGATGACAAATCATATAACTATGATAGTTGAAATTATTTTGGTGGTCATATGACATTATTTTTTTAGAACATTTATAAAGAAAGTATAGATTAAAGTTTTTTGCTCAGAAGCAGTGAGTAGGGTACATTCCTCTACTTGCCTCAAATTTTGATTTGGGTGATGAGGACATAGGTATAATGCCTTTTGTTACCTCACACTTATTTTAGACATGTAATCACCTTGATGACTATTACCTCACCCATGTTCTAGTCATGTATTTACCTTGATGACTGATTGACTTGTTTTTAGGGCTTACAACTTACAAGAAAAATGAAGGCCCTTTGACCTTTTAGATCATTTGTGATAATTTAATTACATCAACAAAAAATAATGGAAGGATTTAAGTACTTAGGGTTTTGTTGAAGATATCACTATACTATTTGAAGATTTTGTTCTGTACTTGTTTTAAGCTAGATGTTATGCTTTTGGCCTTGAGATTGAGTGGGACTCTTAGAACTTACATTTTTTGGTCCTAACAACAAACTTTTAGTATGATATGGTTAAGATGGTTTGATTGGGAACAACAAAGGATAAGCCTCAATATTTTATGCCATTTAAATATTGAAATAAAGATTATTGGGTAGGACAACTTAAGACCTTAGATTTGCACCAATTGTATATTAGCTAGAGACCTAACCTATACATCATGTAACTCTTCATGACTGTAAATATGATCTTCAAATTAGAAATATATACATTCTATGCAAGATTTATTTTTTTAGTAGATACTTAGGGAATGTGTAAAAATGATAGTGAATACCTTGAACTAGTTAGCTTTATCTAATAGTTACTTTTGATCAACTAAGGACATTTATATTTCAATTTTAAATAAAATTTCAATATTGAACTTCAAAATTTAGACAATTTCCACCTGCACTAGACATAAATGGAGGTGCCCTTTTAACACATTTCTTTGATTATGCTTTCATCTCCTTTCACATTTGAGTATACTAACTTATTTTGAAAAACAAATTGATTCCAGTGTTCTATCCCATGGCTTAGTTCTTGTTTTTGTGTTGAAAAAAAATCAAACACTAAGCTTTAGTGTCATGTTGGTTTGTCAGAAAGCTACAATGTGAAAATAGCTTCTTTAGAGTTTTCATTCTATTCTATCTTTGCAACTCTGTTCTTTCCAAATTTATTTTTACATATTAACAGTGACCAAGAAAAAATTATTGTAGGAGTGGGAGGTTATTCTTACCTATATGAGCCACTTTGGCGGGTACGCATGATTACTTGTAAGTGCTTATTACTTATTAAATTAGGTTTAGGTGACAACTAGAGAATATTAATGTTTGACAATTGGCATAGATTACCTGCATTCAAACTATTAATTTCCTTATTTACAATCTTTTTTGAGATTATAGTTGTATGGATGGAGAGTTTATATATTCATTATTTTCAAAATTTACAGTTTATCTATAGTGACTTTGATGAGGGCGCAAACCTGAGACACAGAAAATAACCCACAAACTAGAGAATAATTTTATTATTTAGAAAATGGAACTTCTTACATGCAGAGGATCTCAAATCCCCAAGTTCTACAACACATGCAAGCTAGAGAAAGCTACAGAATAACCCTTTCGCAATATGCGAGCTTGTCCCCAAAAAGTTACCCAAAAATTAGAAAACCTGCCCATAAATAGAGCTCCTCATTTGTTTGGAGCCAAAACAACATTCAATTTGAGTTTAGGCAGTTTGGTGCCGAAAATTTACAACATGAAGTTCAAATTCAAAAGAGCATTTGCAATGGTATCTTCTAGAAAGTGTGCCAACTTTGCGGGGTCATAACTTTTGATCCAGGACTCCAATTCGTGAACCGTTTGAACCGTTGGAAAGGTCTCGAAGTCAAGAACGTGCTTAAAATTAGCTATGCTGATTTCGGCAAGTTTCAGGGCCATTCCGGAAGCTCTAAGTGCCTCAAATCCCACTCGGAAGATTTTCAGGTGCAAATCTGGGAAACTAAAACTACAATATCTTTCAACCTAGGAACTGAAATGAAGAACCGTAAATTGGGAATTTCATTATGAAAAAAAGGGTATCCAAAAATATAAAAACATCTAAAAACTGAGAAACTTGAAAATTAACTATTTTTGGGTGATGCAAGATTGCCCTTACACCACTGGATGCTCCTACATCAGACACCCAGGGTAATTTGAGAAGTGACCTCGTCACGTCTAAGATGGTTGAGGAAAACCAAACCGGTCAACCGCTGCCTTAGATAGCCAAGATGAATCTTCAATAGGCCTTCATCTCCATTTCACCAGATATTCTTCATACTACCTATTTTTGGTACTCCTTCCCACACGACTATCCAAGATTGCTTCAATCTCCTCCTTTTCTGAAGTAGGTGCTAGAATCCTACACTGTTCCATCATTGGTACTTCCTCTACGCCACCTTCATGATACTCTGTCAAATTAGAAATGTTGAACATAGGGGAAATGTTGATTCCATCAAGCAACTCTACCTCATATGCATTTCCTGAATCATGCTTCTGCAAAATCTTACAGGGACCGAACTTCATCTTTAATTTGTTATATGTTCCCACTGGAAACCTTTCTTTCCTCAAGTGGACCATCACTTCATCACCAATCTGAAACTCCTTATACCTCCTTTTCTGATCTGACTTAGCCTTATACTGCATATTCATCTTGTTAATATGTTGTTTTACATTCTCATGTATATCCTTGATGTGTTCTACAAAATCTTTGGCTTCAACACTTATTTTCTTCTCCTGGTCCATCTTTCTCAATTCTGGAGCTGTTCTGGGGCTACCTCCATACACAATCTGGAATGGTGATCTACCTATGCTTCTGTTGACAAAATTTTTGTAAGAAAATTCTGCCTGGGGTAAGATCAAGTCCCATCCCTTGGGTTTATCTCCTACCAAACATCTTAGTAGGTTACTCAGACTCCTGTTAACAACCTCTGTCTGCCCATCTGTTTGTGAATGGTGTGCAGAACTGAACTTCAACTCTGTCTTCAGCTTCTTCCACAAGGTCCTCCAAAAGTACCCCACAAATTTGGCATCACGATCTGAAACAATACTCTTTGGCAGACCATGTAGCCTCACCACCTCTTTGAAGAACAAGTTAG
>VDFB02109042.1:77339023-77420918 GCA_007258455.2 Sequoia sempervirens | reverse complement strand
ACCCATAAATAGAGGCTCCTCATTTTGTTTGGAGCCAAAAAAATATTCAATTTGAGTTTGAAATGGAACACCAAAAATTTATGAAGTTCAAATTCAAAAGAGCATTTGCAATGGTATCTTTTAGAAAGTGTGCCAACTTCGCGGGGTCATAACTTTTGATCCAGGACTCCAATTCACAAACCATTTGAACCGTTGGAAAGGTCTCGTAGTCAAGAACATGCTCAAAATTTTCTATGCCAATTTCGGCAAGTTTTGGGGCCATTCCGGAAGCTCTAAGTGCCTCAAATCCCACTTAGAAGATTTACAGGTGCAAATCTGAGAAACTAAAACTGCAATATCTTTCAACCCAGGAACCGAAATGAAGAACCGTAAATTGGGAATTTCATTATGATGAAAAGGGTATCCAAAAATATAAAAACATCTAAAAATTGAGAAACTTGAAAATTAACTATTTTTGGGTGATGCAAGATTGCCCTTACACCACTGGATGCTCCTGCATCAGACTTCACTACCAGTCCCTAACAACTATTTTAATTTCAAAATTTTCACTCAAAATTACATTCATCATCTTTTATGAATAACTAATAACTACCCTAAAAACCAAAAACTCCTTTTCATTTCCCATAGTTTTGTAAAACCCCCCAAAACTAACTACAAACAGCCAAAAAACTCAAATTCATGGTAGAGGATTATGTTAATTGTAGACCTATAGATGAGCTACTCGCCACATTTTCCATAGAGGTCTTGTTCTTCTTCTTCTTCCTTCGAGGTTGCTGCTCCAACTTCTTCAGTTGCTCCAACTTCTCTAGCTACTCCACTTCAGCCTTTTCCTTCACTATCATCGCCTCAACCTCTATTAATTTCACAATCAATTTCAAAGCCTCCCACCCACGTGTTGCTCCCTCTCTCCATCCGGCTTTACGTTTTCCTTCTAACCATTTCACAAAGGGTACAAATTTCTCTATTTCTTCATCCTCTTCACTTTCAATTCCCTCATTTATATCCATCCCAACTCCTAGAATCACCCATTCCAATAGTGAGTCCATGTCCTCTAGATAATCCTTATGCACTAGTGTCTTTATCACCTTTTCACAACTTCAATCAACTCTCCCAAGTCTAATCCCCAAGCCATTATTAGCGAATAAATATCCAAATTAGTTTTGTACCTATGCTTTAGGTTGCCGAATCCTCTTCCTAGAATTAGTTACACTGAATGCACTAATCATTCATCATTGTACAAGAAACACCCCATCAATCTCTTTTCTGATGGTTCTCCATAAAAGTGTGAGAGTTGTTTCTTTGTTTTAAGTGTGAGACCAATCTCCATCACCTCTGCAATGATAGATCCACCACCTCCTATACACCATTTTCACACCGATTGTTCACCATAATAGAGGAGCATAGAGAAAGTAATGCCTCAAGAATTTAATAACTTCATTCACATTCCTTTCCATAAATTCTCGGTGTACGTTGATCATCATTGCCACCTAACTCCACACACTTCTCTCATTCACTTCAAGAATTAAAACCTACAATTACTCCATTTTAGAGCTCCCTAAATGCACCACCTATCTTAGTCTTGTCATCGGGAGAGAAAATTTATTTTAAATATCTCGATGATGCCTTGAGATGTCACATTAGTTAGTAATAATAATTATCACCATATCAGTGAGACTAATTCTTCTTCCATCGATAGCCACCTTCTCCACCAATGAAAAAATTTCCTTAGGTCTATCAGTGAGATTCCAGATAATGTCACCCCGATGCACCCCAAATCCAATGATATATGTTATGCACTTGACAATCCATGGTTATATTAGGCCATCAAGGGAATGCAAACATTTGTTCCACTGATGTTCATGTGTCACAACAATGTGCTTACTTTTGTTGACTTATTTGGTCTATTGAGGAGAGTGCGTTAGGAGTCAACCTGATAGGGTATTGTTACACTAATACTAGGTTATGAGCTGCTTTCCTCAGGCCATTGGCAAGGCCATAATGGGGGATCCTCCAATGAGGCATTGTTAGGCCGATATTGCTAATTTTTATTTAGGGATGGGGAAATATTTATGGAGTATCAAACTATTATGGTCTCATGCTTACTATTATGCTTTTGATAGATTTTTTCCAAGCATCCATAGTTTGTTCGAAAGCACTTTTTTTAGGCTTTTAGCCATAGCAACGAGGTAGTGAACTATTTGAAAAAATGATTTGGTAGACATGTATGGAAAATGTGGTAGCATAGACAAGGTAGATAACTGCTTGAAAAAATGCCTCAAAGAAATGTGGTCTCATAGAGTGCCATGACAAGTGAATGCAATTGGTAGTTGCTCCTAGTTATTAGCTATGCAATGTGAAGTAATTGCATAAATACTTAGGTTGACTTTGTAAAAACTATACTGTAATTGAAATTTTGTCATCTATCAACATCTAGTTATTAGTTATGCAATGTGAAGTAATGCTTTGAGTTTGAAAGATGTGCAATGCAATGCAATCAAAGATATGAATATAAAATGCAAAAATATACTTTTTACAATTCATTAGTTAAACTATTTATTTTATTTTCTCTCTATATCTCTAGGCTATGGAAATGCCTAAATTCAATTTCAAAAAAAAAAGTTTTTATCTCTTATTTTGCAATTTTTTACCTTTTTTTAAAATATGATTTTTCGTGGTTTTTTCCAAATTTTTTCCCATTTTTTGACTGCATGTGGTTATGTTTTAGAGCTTTAATGCCACTATTTTTGTACATCCCAATGTATTTCACCTTCACCTTGTAGCAGTAGTAGTAGTGCTCTCATATTGCATTCTTTGTTTTTGTGCATTAGCTACCTTTTTTATGTGTAACAGTGTTGTCATAACCTTATGTGTCTAGTATGCATGCATGGTAATATAGTGTTTATATTTGTGGTCTTTGTATCTGATTAGCATGAAGCTAATAGTAACATTGTAAACACTACTAGGAGTGTTGTTTTTTTAGTAAATTAGATTAATCATTGCAATTATTTTTTTTAAAAAAAATTTGCAATTATTTTAACACACACATGCAAGTACTATTTAAGTAATGGTTGTTTTATTATGAAAACAAAGGTAATCATTACCTATGTAATATAATGTGTTATTTTTTTTTCTTTTTATAGAAATGTATTGATAAACTGAAAGAAAGGGATAAATTTAGGGTGTTGGATCCGTTTGATGGTGATTCTGTGGGTATTGGGCTGATTCAATCCCCATCTATTGTACATGGAGTCAACTTGAAAGGAACAGGAGATGCAAATGTAAAAAAAATAAAAGTCACAAGTAACATACCCCTCGTTTATGAAGACAAAATAGATGAAGTTCATCTGAAAGAGAAAGAGGGAACCTTCACACAATGGCCACTAAAATATTTGCAAAAAATGATATAGTTGAACATGTTTATCATGTACTAGTTGTTAGACATCTTGGCTAATTGCTTTATGTAGTATTTTACATGTGTTGTTCAGGGATCTTAATTATCATGGTGTATTTGAAAGAGTTGGAAACTCTTAGACAACTTTGACATTTTTCATTATATTTACATATATACTCTTAGACAACTTTGACATTTTGTAACTTGATATATATATATATACATTAAATTTTTTATTGCAGATTACCTTTATTTATCATGATGTTGAATCAATCTTTTAATTCTATCATGTTGTACCTTGTTCGTATATGTAATATTTTTATTTGCTTTTATGTTTTAGTTCAAGTTTAATATTATGTTAGTTTTTCATTATAAAATTTATAGTATTTAATAAGTCATTCATTTCATGACTATGTTTACTACCAATTAATGGAAACTAGTAAATAAAAATGACTAAATATATGGCTAAAGTAATGACTAAATTAATGACTAAATATATGACTAAAGCAATGACTAAATTAATGACCAAATATATGACTAAATTAATGACTAAATTAGTGACTAAATATATGACTAAAGTAATGACTAAATTAACAACTTAATGTATGACTAAATTAATGACTTAATATATGACTAAATTAATAGCTAAATATATGACTAAAGTAATTACTAAATTAATGACTAAATATATGACTAAAGTAATGACTAAATTAACAGCTAAATGTATGACTAAATATATGACTAAATTAATGACTAAATGTATGACTAAATTAATGGCTAAATATATGACTAAAGTAATTACTAAATTAATGACTAAATATATAACTAAATTAATGACTAAATATATGACTAAATTAATGACTAAATGTATGACTAATTAAATGACTACCATGACTAAATAAATGACTAAATTAGCGACTAAATCAATCACTAAATCAATCACTAAATCAATGACCAAATCAATGACTAAAAATCAATGACTAAATAAATGACTAAAATAGTTTAGTCATAAATTTGGTGGTGTTATAAATGACTACAAATAAACCAATAATAGTCATGTGACTAAAATAAGTCATTTATATGCAATTTTTAGTAGTTTATTTAGTCATATATTGTTTTTTGTGTACTAGTGTACTCACCATCAGATTGTGGAGAGAAGAAGCATGTTTTAGCTACATCTGATGTTCATGCATTTTGGATACCTAAGGGTTCTCATTCTATGGAAATGAAGCTTCTTGTAGAGAAGACAATGTTATGGCACCAATTTGACTTGGTCACATTGGTGAGAAGGGTCATGGAACCCTGAAAAATAAGAGCCTTGTTCAAGGCCTTGATGATTGTAATCTCAAGTTTGACTTTTGTGAACATTGTGTATATGGAAAACAACATTGTCTTTCTTTCTACTCTAGTTCTCATAAGTCTTATAAGGTTTTGGACTATGTTCATTTAGATGTTTTTGGTCCTATAAATTTTCCTTCATTATCAAAATTTTCATATTTTGTTTTTTTCATAGTTGATTACAGTAGGACATTTTTTATTTACTCAGAAGTAAAGTTGAAGTCTTTAGTCAGTTTAAGGAGTTTAAGGCCTTGGTAGAAAATTAGACTAGCAGAAAGATTAAGTGTTTGAGGATTGATAATGGTGGTGATTTTTTTTCATAGAGTTTGAAAAGCTCTATAAGGATCATGAGATTGAGAGACATAAGACAACTCCCTACACTCCACATGAAAATGGAGTTGTAGAGAGAATGAATAGAACATTGATGGAGAGAGCTAGGAGTATGTTGAGTGGTGTTGGCCTTGAGTAGAAATTTTGGACTGAAGTGATAGCCACTACATGTTATTTGATCAATAGATCTTCTACATCAATGCTTTTTGGAAAGAAACCCATGGAGTCATGGTCTAGTAAAAAGCCTTCGATGAGAATTCTCAAATTATTTGGTTGCAAAGCTTACACTCATGTTCTAATTGAAAAGAGGTCTAAGTTGGAGAACAAGGTTGTTAAGTGTATCTTTATCAGCTATGGTTTCAATATGAAAGGTACAAGCTTTGGGATCAAGAAGCACATAAGGTTCTCTACAATAGAATTGTGATCTTTAGAGAGATGAAACCAATCTTCATTGAGCTACAACTAGAGAAAGATGAGAAACAAAAGGAGGTAGTGAAAATTCCACCTACTTCAAAGAAAGAAGAACCAAGTACTCCTATTGGACCTGATGATGAGAAGATCTCAAGTAGCTCTAAAATTTTTGAAGAAAGAGAATCTCAATCTCAACCTTTGAAGAGGTCTACATGAGTTAGGTGACAACTAGAAAGGTTTGGATATTCATTATTGGAATTTAGATGCATATTTTCCTTGATTACTAATACTGATGAGCCTAGGATAGTTAGAGAGGCATTGGGTATGAATGATTCAAATTCCTATATGTATGCTAGGGATGAAGAGGTGGCTTCATTAAAGAAAAAAAAGACTTGGGATTTGGTACATTTTCCTACTGGAAAAAAACTTGTTGGTTGTAAATGGGTTTTCAAGAAAAAGTGTGGTCTTGATGGTAGTATTGAGAAGTATAAGGCATGGTTGGTCACTAAGGGGTATTCCTAGGTGAAGGGAATTTTTTATGGGGAGATATTCTCTCTTGTAGTAAAGCTAACATCTATTCCTCTTTAGTTGTCACTTGCAGCAACATATGACTTAGAAGTGGAACAGATGGATGTGAAGACAATATTCCTTCATGGTGATTTGGAGGAAGAGATATGCATGTCATAGCTAGAGCATTTCATTGAAAAAGGTAATGAAAATTTGGTTTGCAAACTGAAGAAGTCTCTTTATGGTTTGAAACAGTCTCCTACAATGTGGTATTAGAATTTTGATACCTATGTGTTGTCATTGGGATTTCAAAGATCTAAATCTGACCATTGTGTATACTTCAAAGCTAATAATGGTCACATTCTCATTATTGTTCTATATGTAGATGATATGTTGTTTATTGGGAATGGTAAAAGTATGTTTTCAAATTTGAAGTTTTAGTTGTCAGCATAGTTTGATATGAAAGAATTAGGTACAATTAGGTACATTCTGGGAATGGAAATCATGAGACATAGCTAATAGAAAGCTTTAGTTAAGTAAAAGCAAGTATGTGAAATTAGTGTTGGAGAGATTCATCATGGTAGATTGTAGACAACTAGTTGTTCCTATGATGTAGGGGATGAAGTTTTCAATGAATGATTGTCCAAAATATCCTACTAAGATGGAGGACATGACCAAAGTACCATATGTGAGTGTAGTTGGTAGTCTAATGTATGCGATGGTGTGTATGAAACTAGAAATTTCCCAAGCAGTGGGAGTCCTTAGCCATTTTATGGCTAATTCTGGATGGGTGCATTGGGATGTTGTTAGGAGAGTGTTAAGATATTTACGGGGTACTTCTAAGTATTCCTTGTGTTTTTATGGTTATCTTATTGAACCTCGACATTTTGTGAACATTTGAGGATATGTGGATTCAAATTGGGTAGGTGACATTGACAACAAAAGATCCACCAGTGGTTATTTTTTTATGATGTTTGGTGGTGCTATCAGTTGGATGAGTAAGTGACAGGTTGTAGTCACGTTGTCCATGACAGACGCAGAGTATATGGAAGCCACTCGTGCTTGTAAGGAATCCATTTGGCTTAAGAGGTTGTGTTCTAATATTGGTTTAGATGCGGGACATATTACTAATTGTTGCAATAGTTTAAGTGTAATTTTTCTAGCACATAATCCTACCTTCCATGCTAGAACAAAGCACATTGATGTACAGTATCATTTTTTTTGTGATATGGTAGAAGATAGAAAGGTTAACCTAGAGAAGGTTGACACTTTGGTGAATGTTGTAGATGCACTAAAAAAACTATTAAGCATAGAGAATTTTAGATGGTGTTCCAATTCCATGGGCCTTGGGGCCCTAAGCAAATGATTCCATATGACTCTTAGCAAGTCTTCACCTAGTGGGAGAATGTTGGGATTAAGGTGTCTCAACCTTAGAGTTCTAACATTGATTTAATTCATCTGATTTAATATATTTATTTGTATTATTTAATTTCCTATGGTGTCATGTCATTAATTGGGACCCACCGACTAGGTGGCATACCCGTTGGAGGTGACTAGATGACACATCATCATCCCAAGTGGACATAGGTATCCCATTTTGGAATCTATGACATATGATAGATTCTAAGATGCATCATAAGGCATCTTTGAATGCATGGATGAAAGTTCATGCCCAAGTTGGGTTATGACAAGATGTAAGAGAATCAACTATTTTTAGCTAGTTATGACAAATTCTCTTACAGTTGTAAGTTTTGTTAGCTATGATATATTTTATGATAGTTGTAAGATGTGTAAGGCATCTATCATAAGCTATTTTTAGCATATTCTAGGCACCTAGACATGGAAGAAGACTATTTACATGTTTGAAAAATGTGTGGGGTGTAAGGGAATGTTGTACAAGTGCCCAAATGCATGTCTAAGGCATTGAATATTGTTATCTTTGGATTTGGATCCCCCTCACCTTCTAGATGCTTATTGAAGCTTGTATCACTCTACTTATTGAGTGCCTTAAGTTGTAGAATGCATAGTTTGTTTGTAGGTAACGAAGTGTTTCCAGTATCACTCCAGAATAGGTGTTTGTGTTGAAGCACTTGTTGAAGAAGCTTGTACTTGGTGATATCTTGTAACCAATGTTTGAAGTAATAAAGAAAGTATTGTGGTTTTGGAGGGTGGGGTTTTTTTACCTGAAAGGGTTTTCCCCACATATATTTTGCATCACTGTTTTATGCATTATTGTTGTTCTATTTCCATTATTCTATGTATGTGCTTCTCTTATTGTAACAGTAAAAGGTGTTAAAATATATTTTTTGTAACTCTCCTCTAATTAGATTAGTGTAGGAAGTTGTTTTTGCTCATTCGACTTCCTTTCACTTAACTGCAAGAACAACATTAGGAGCTCTCCTAGCACAAGATGATGAGGTCAAAAAAAGAGTGATCTACTATATCAAAAAAATACTAGTAAAATATGAGATTAATTACACACCAATTTAATGATCATGTCTAGACATTTTCATTGAATCATAGAAGCTCTAATACTACTGAAATCTAGAAAAATTGGTGGGGTTCCAATCTTTTGGGAGATGGAACTAGGGCTTAGGACCTTTCCACCTATTTTTTTGTATGTTTCACTCAAGGAAACCTTATAGATCTCAATCCAAGGATGGAATAAGGGAAAGAGATCTAAAATAAGGTGTCCTAGGGTATGCTTAAGACTAAAAGGGGGTTCATCTCCAAGCAAGGATGGGAAAGACAAGAAATGCAATTATATGCAGACTTAAGTAAATGGCCAAGAAATGAACTCAAATTAGAACAATAAATGAGAGATAAATAAAGGTGCACCTAGAAACTGAAGAAGCTTTAGTTGAGGTCTGAAATGATGGAAATACTGATATGTGAAGCACATTAGGACTCTTATGCCAGTAGGGGAAATTTAGTCCCATTTTTAAAGGGTTTCGAGCTAAAATTGAAATTTGAAACTATTGAATTAGGAGCTACAAAAAGAGTCTGAAAATAGGTATACTATGACTCATATGCCAAAAGTGGCAATCTAGTCCTAGTATCAAGATTTCTCTGAAACTCTAATGTCCTCTAGTGCTTTCCTGTAGCTTCCGTCCTTCCAAATCTCTCATTCTAAGACACTGAATTCTACTCTCTAGATGCCTTTCTGTGATCTTGCAATGTAGATGGCAACTTTGACAATTTGCAACTCAAAACAATTTCTCCAATATTTCTCTTTAATGGATCTCCAACCTAAATCTACAAATCACACATCAAAGAGAAGGATTTTTTTTTCTTTTTTAGTGGATAGGGGTTTTCCTTGGTTAAACCCAGTTTTGGTAATCAAACCTTTAAATGAAATCAAATAGAAAGAAGAAATGATGAATGAATAATATGCGATGTCACAACTCACCAAAACCTTAAACAAAAGGTTGCAAAAATGTATGTAAATGATAGCATGAATGTGGATCTTGACTCTTTCTTGTATGTTAGGGATCTTGACTTGAATGCTTGCTTGAATCATAAGAACCTACATCATAAATGTTAGCTCAAAAAAAAACATGATGCACAATGACTTTGACATGATGCTTGATTCTTGAATGATGCTCCAAAATGCTTGATAAAAACTCTTAAATGCTCTTGAATACTCTTGTGTAATTTTTCTTGATTTCTTATGAAGTTCTAGGATAGTTTATGTGTTGAAATGATGAAATAACCTTGTATTTATACTTATTTATGCCAAATTTCTTGAAATTACAACACTACAAGCCGACATCTGATCTAGGAGAATAAAATACCACCAAGAATTGAATTAAAAATTAGGTCCAAGCTAAGCAGGACTCATATGCTAGTTGTGGAATATGAGTCATAGTAGGCTAGGTTTGGGACACAAATTTCAAGAAATGCTTAGTTTTATGCTAAATTCAAATCTAGGTCTCAAAAATTAGGTGGGACCCATATGCCCAAGGTGGCATATGAGTCCCAATCACTAAATCTAGTCCATACAATCCAAAATCACTGAATTATGATTGGTTATTACATATTTGTTGGGATTATCCTTAGAAAGATGCATTAAATAAGGCTTGTGGATGAAAAATAAGACCAAATAAGGCATAAAGAAGCCCAATTTTAGCAAGGAGGGCCCAAAAAAGTGTAAAAATGTAAAGGGATACATTTTCCTACACTAAATTTAGCCCCCACTTTAGTGAGAGGATGAACTTGCTTCAAACTCACACTAAAGTAGACAAAATCGCATCAAGAGGGGTCCAAGCATACCAATGCTAGTGAGATAGGGTGAAAATGACCAAGAGGGTTGCATAAGCCCCCAAGATCAAGATTCTATGGAAAACCAAAATAGGAACAAAAGAGAATGCATATCAATAATGTACTAAACAACAATAAGGCACAAGCATGCACTGCCAAAGACATAAGGAAGAAACAAGAAGAAGAACGAAAGGAAAAGGAGGGTGGATCAAGCTTCAACTATTTGTCCCACACATTGTGGATCAGATCTAAGTTGTTTGTCCAAAAAATTTACAAGTGGAGCATGATGTCCACTATGCAAACCAACATATACTCACAAAGGCTAGTGGAACCTCAAGCCATCCACTAGGTGAGCCCCTAGCAAGACACATACACACGTGACCGATATGCACTCACATATACAAGCAAGTGGCTATGGGAAAGTCACACCTACGTTTGGTTCTATAAGACCCCATTCCTTGTGACCTTATTGTTCCTATTAGTTTTTGATGATTTTTATGTTATTTCATGTTGATAGTACACATGAGTGATGATTGTTTCTACACCATGAATATGTTCATATTCTTGACTAATCATATCTAACAATACTTTTGATGTCTTGTGATAGTCAAACAAGTTCCATTCTCTATCTACATAATTATGTAATGATCAATATGCTTAGTTATTGGTAATATTACTATGTATATTAAGTGGATAACATTATGTTAGGTAATCACATATCATAGATGTGGGTAGGTGTGAATATGAATACAGTTATTGATATTCCATATTACTTATAGTAGTATGCATTATAAGTTAAATATTATATTGACATAAGTGGTGATATCTTGATAACAGATAGTGTTCACTCAATTGTTCTTTGACTCCATAATAGGTATCATGTGAATAAGGAGTGTTAAATTGTGTGTTACTTTGTAGATTAGTGGATCTAATTTCTTAGTTGATTATTATTCTTGAAATTTTTAATTCATATGTCATTGTTTTAATTATCATTAATTATGAGTAATGTTGATACACATTCTTGGTTGAGTAAATAGGTTAAAATTGGCCAATGTTGATAAGGGGGTCACATAGCTACTTTCATTATTGTATCCTTGTGAAATATTAGTCTTACCATGGGCATGCGATTTAACCTTGTTTTGTGTGGTTTGGGTTGGGTGTATGTGAGAGTTGTTTTATTAGTCTCTTGATTCATTTTATTAAAATGGTCACTTAATTTATGTTTTATGAAGTCCTTATGTGGTATTCATTGTTTAAAATGTTTCCTAGGTGATAGGTTTATGGGTTAGAGGTATTTTTATTTCATAAAATCCATTTTATAAAGTCCAAAATCCACTCTAATTACTTACTTATGAAAAGTGACGAAAATTGGAATTGAATGGTTGTTGGGATGTTGAAAAGGAGGTTTCCTTTTCCCCTTCCATTGTTTCTCTCTATTTATGTGGAGGAGGGGGTTTTCTATCTTTTTATTTATTTTTCTTGAGTTCATGTTTGATTTTCATTCTTCATTTTGGAGTTCTTGCCATGTTTGTGAAGAGGAAGGAGCAATGAAAGAGATTTCTTGGAGAAAGTGTTCTACAAGTTGTATAGAAAACTTTCTTGGTGAGGTCTAACATTTTAGTTTTCTATCTTTGTTGATTTGAAATGAGTTTTTTGTGATATTGATCTTTCTTATTAAGAAAATCTATGTGAAATTTTATTTTGAATCCCTTGTTTGGCTGCAAGTAGTTTGTTGGGTTTTTGCATTGGTTGAGTCTTCCACATTGCTTAGTTTAATTTCGTTTATACCTTTTTGTGTGTTAATAGAGAAATATGAATGCAAGATTTTGTGATATGAAAATAATTTAAAGTGTAAAGTTGACTAGGAATCCTTGTGATTAGTGGTTGTAATGTGTCAAGTTTATTTATGTGGATGTTATATGTTGCACTTTAGTTGTGGATCCTATGTGAAAAGTAATTTTGTGGAAGTGCTATGTGACCCTAGCTCGAGGTTGGATTGAATCTCAATCCTATGTTGGGTGGAGAGCCCATTGGCCTATATTATTTTTTATTCTTTGTGTATCTTTGTATTTCAAGTATATGTCTTGAATAAGAAAGAATATCTTGGGACTTTCATCCAATGGATTTCAAGAGAGAAACAAGATGGTTTTGTTGAGGTAACAATATTGCTACCCCTATCCAAAAAATAATTTTTTTAAAAGTAGTTTCATGTATTTGATCGTAAAAACTGATAAACATGTTATTAAAGCATATAATTTAATAGTTTTTTCTATTATTAATCTTATAAAAAAAATTCAAAAATTGTAATAACCCAGATCACCAATTATGATTTATTAAGAATGTTGGTGTAATTAATTATTAATTACACTTAGCATAAGTTTACTTAGGATTTATTTAATTCCTAAGTTATAGGATCTTATCTTTATCTTATCGAGCTATCTTGTTGTTCAAGATAAGATTAGGTTTAGGCATCTTTCCTTTTATAAAGCAAATTATCTCTTGTAATTAATGGTTTTTTCGAATATATCAAATTGCATGTTTATGCAAAGCTTTTTCTTTTTCATTTTCCTCTTCTGTATAGGGTCTATTTTGGTTTGCAATCAGATCTTGGTTTTCTAACATGGTATCAGAGCCTCGATTCACAGCCCCTTCTCAGCATTTTTGGAGGATTTCGTTGCAGAGCTCGTTCGGAGTCCCTCGAGGGTTTCAATACTTGAGCATCATTATGCAACATCTCGGATCAGATCGGGGTTTTCCATTGAATTTAGAGTGCTAGAAAAAGTCAAAACTGACTTTCATTTTATTGATTTTCATCACTATTTGCCAAATCTACGAGGGTTGTAAGATCGGTAATTTTTCTAATAGATCTAGAGGTTGCCTAATTTTCGAAGCACTTTGGGCCCAAACGGACCTCGCCGTTGGATTCGCAGCTCCCAAAAACCCCTATTTCCATATAAAGTTCTTCCAATTTGGACACAGTCATTCGGAGAAGCAATTTTTTTTCCCAATGGCTGTACAGCCCCCAGGCACTGTTCCCGAGGCACAAAATTTGAGAAAAATTAAAAAAACTATAAAAAAATTTCAAAAATCAGGAAATATTTTTTGCAACCAGTATAAATGGAGGTTGCCACCCGCCCACCACCCGGCGGCCTCCCATCGGCCACCGTCGGACCACCGCCACCGGCGGACCTTCTTGCAGCACCACCGCTCAGCTCCTTCAACCCCCGCGGGCTTTGCCAGGGTCATATTGGCGACCAGAGCTCAAGTTGCAGCCCCCTATCGGCTTTTAGCCCCCACCCTGGTCACATGGGTGACCAGGGGCTGTGCCACAGCTCATTGGCCACCAGCCCCCTGGTCCGCCCATGCGACCAGGGGCCGATTTTTTTAGCCCCTTAGGGCTCTACATGGCTGAATCGGACAATTTTTGAGCACTTTCACGGAAACGAGCATAAATTTCACATACGGCATCATTTTTTTTCAAACGAGATATCATCGGAAAGCTATTTCTGAGCTCTATGCATTGATGCTAGTGATATTTTTTGGTTTTTCATTTTTGATATCATTTTCTTCCTCGAAAGTCAGATGTTTCTTTTTTCACTCTGGGATGCATATCTTTTCACTCGCTTATCTATTTTTCACAATTTTTTTGGCGTCAGAAAGTTGCTTTCAACCTTTATGCAGATCTGAGGTCATTTTATAGAATATGTGTACCTTTTTATATGCATGCATTCATTTTTGTTTAGTGTGCTAGGTTTGCATTTTTTATTATGTTTCTGTAATTTTGCATCATCTCCTTATGCAATCATTGGGTATTGTAATAACAAACTGATATAAAGTTCCATTAAGGGGGGTTCTTGCATCCATCTTTCATTTTGGAGACAAATCACATGAGTTTGTTTGGTTTCCTGTTGTCTCCTTCTAGCTTCTTTCTTGCTTAGCTGGACACATTGTTGGTTTGCTTCGGTTCACACTTCACATTGGGATTTTATAGTTCTTGATCCGCATTGGTTTAGATATTTCTCATTTGAAGGCCATGTTTTTATGGTTAATGTTCCAAGATCTTGATGGTACTCATCCTATGGGCAATTTTAGTTTCAGTTTGGCATTAGCTTCGTGAGACACAACTTCCATATTTTTCATCATTATGGGTCCATTCATATTTCATCTACTGTTGCTTACAAATCCCAGGGTTGATCTAGTTTGTGAGTTACCAGTGTTCTTTGGCATCGGGTCTACTATTGCATTTGTGATTTTGATTGGTATTTTGCAAACAAAACTATCTTTCCTTGCTTGTCAGATTTGGGGTTCTAGTGTTGCTTCATCAAAGTTCTTCCAGTGTTTCTTCGCAACAGTTCATCTCACTGGGGGGTTTCTCTCTCTTTTCATTTGTACATGAGTACTTGATCAGGCCTTGTTGTTGGGACTCATATTTGCATAATAATTTTGCTTCTCCCTAAGTTGCACTTATGGGGGGTGTTGGTGTAATTAATTATTAATTACACTTAGCATAAGTTTACTTAGGATTTATTTAATTCCTAAATTATAGGATCTTATCTTTATCTTATCGAGCTATCTTGTTGCTCAAGATAAGATTAGGTTTAGGCATCTTTTCTTTTATAAAGCAAATTGTCTCTTGTAATTAATTGTCTTTTCAAATATATCAAATTGCATGTTTTTATGCAAAGCTTTTGCTTTTTTGTTTTCCTCTTTTGTAGAAGGTCTATTTTGGTTTGCAATCAGATCTTGGTTTTTTAACAAAGAAAACATTGACATCCTTATTCACAATAAAAATATATCATAAAATGGTCCTAAAAATCTGTTTACACAAAATGAAAACCAAAAAGTTAGATGATAAAATTTAAAGGGTTTCTATAAAACCAATATTTGTAAAACATATTTAAAAATTAGAGAAACCCAGTAAACCAAATAAAATTTATGATTAAAACATTACCGTCACCTACTTTGAAACTAAGACAATAAATTGAAAATCAAAATAAATTTTGAGTGAAACCAAGTTAGGGTATCATGTAGGAAAGAGCAATATCTAAAGGAAATTTTCTATGATAAATATAGAAACATGAGAACAAACCTTTACATGGATTCATAAGTTTTTTTTTTTTTAAAAAAATTAGTTTCTATTTATCCATTAAGAGCCTTAATTGTATAGTGCTTAGAAATATTGGTTACAAATTGTTGATTTTATTTATCCTCTTATTTTTCAGGATTTTGTTCTTGTTAGAGAGTTTAATTATTTAATTGGTTTATTAGTGGATGAAAAATTTCTCCATTTAATCCAAGAATAAGAATATTTTAATTTATATCAAAGTGATTCAAACAATTTTATCATAGAAAAGTTTAGGTATAGTAAGCAAAGTTGGTAATTGAAATAACATAAGAATTTTTGTAAGAAAAATAATAATTTGGGTAGAGTTATGAAATAAATAAATAAGGTTTAATTTGTGAAATATAATGTTAAATCTTCTAAATCCATTAAAGTATAGTTACTAACAAACGTTAATGAACTAAATAGTCATGAATTATGTGTATATGTTTAGTTGTGTGTGTATATTGCAAATATACATAATCAATCTCAAGTTGTTGAGTTATTAGTCCTATAATGATAGGGTGTTCAATATTGGATGGTATGGTTCTTGTCAGCTTATTTCTTGTATGCTTATACTTGTAAAATTGGTTTAAAGTATTGTTTAAATTATTTTCTTCATTTCTAATGATTAGGCATTAAATAGCTAACTTGGAAAGGTAAATAGATTGAGGTTGGTTCAACACTTACAATGCATCTTTAGTATTTGATTCTATTACATATATCAACCTTTATGTAATCTTGATTTTACCTTCACTAACAATTTTAGATTTCCTAATTGATTTTGATTTAATGGTAATAATATCTTTGGGGGGGATAAGTTATTGTTATTGTGGAGATTTAATACTAACCATATCAAAATATGTTCCATGTTTTTGTATAGTTTAAATGAATATAAATGATGTTGACAATTAGTGTAAAGTTGGAATATCAATGTTTGATTTCAAAATAAAAAAAGAGAAAAGAAAATTCATTCATTTTGTTTATATTAACATTGGGTGTGCACATTATTAGAATCATCATAAAGTAATTATTGTGAAATTCCTTAGTGACAATATCATTATTATTTATTATTATTCCCTCTTGTGAATATGATTGTTGGATTAGCAAAGAAAGTATCTAACTTGAAAAATATTATTTTGGAGCGTACAAGTCTTCATCATTATTTATATTAATCCATAACAATAGACAAGTTATAAATTTATTACTTTATCTTTAATCATTCTATATTATTATTTACTTCTCTTATTTAGTTATTTTGTAGTATTTTATTCGCTTAATCTAGGGAAGGGAATTACAGGCTCCCATACATACAACCATACCAAAGCTATACCTCCTAATAAATTTGATAAGGCACCACACAATAATGAAATTTGAGCTCCATGAAGCAAGTGAGGCTTCGTATGCTTGACATCCATGAACAAACAAGATGACACCACAAGAAATTAAAGTGTGTTATGCAAGGTGGCCATATAACCGATATTGTAAATGTAAAATAGTGTAAGGTAAGTTAAAAGGAGTTTTGCTTAGTTCATGTAAGGTATTAACTTAGGGAACATTGTGCCTAATGTCTCCAAGAGAGGACCAATTGAAGAATAGAAGATTCATAACTTAGGGGATGCAGTGTGTCACATCAAGCCACTAATAGGAATATAATATGCTAAGAGAAATCACACTCTTGAGGGAAATCACACCCAATGCCACCACAAAGTGAAAAACGCATCACATGAAGTAAGAAGTCTGCACAATGAAACATGAGTTGTAAAATGCAAAAGAATAATTCCAATGTATGTGCCCACTTTAAAGAAATTGTTAAACACCATGTTGTGAGTAATTACTTTAAATTAGCAAATGATAGATGCTAACAATAAAGAGGACATGAGAGCTTACTTGGAAAGCCCTATGCCAAGTCATATGTTTCCAAATGAAGCTACATCATGAAAAAGGGGTTTACCCCACAATGAAATCCCAAATTCACATAATGGATCCATGGATTCGGGGCTAGTATGTCTTTGCTACAATGTTTTTAGAGAGATCAGAACTATCATCATTCCACAACTACTCATGAAATAGGAAGAATGATACAAAGAGAGTGAAAAAAAAAGAAAAAACTTTTGGGTCAACATGGAAGAGACCTAAATGCCTCGACACCTTGCATCATCCCCAAAAGGAAAAAACAAGACAAAGAAAAGATAAAGGAAAAGCTTTTGGGTCAACATGGAAGAGACGTAAATGTCCCGACGCCTTGCATCATCCCCAAAAGGAAAACAAAAGAAAAAGAAAAATAAAGTAAAAGATCTTTTTGGTCAACATGGAAGAGACCTAAATGTCTTGATGCCTTGCATCATCCCAAAAAGGAAAAAACAAGAAAAAGAAAATATAAAGGGTTTATGACATGGAGAAGAATGTAGGTACAAATAGAGGAATGCCACAAAGAGAGAAGATATAAATCAAACAAAACAATGAGGGGATCACATTATGCACATGCAATCACATAAAAGAAAAATGGCAAAGAAAATAAATACAAGACTAGTAGGGCACGTGCAAGTCAAGCTATAGCAGGTCATTTGCATCCCAATATTGTTCATCGTATACAAAAGGCGGTCAACTATCCAAAGGGACAACATTGAGTGCAGTGCTAGGATAAGGCTATCTAATTCCTACCCACATTATATGCAAGACAATAATGAGTCGAAGTAAGTGATGAGAGAGAGCTCATTGCATTTTGAAATGATTTTCAATGAATGTAAAGCATGTAATAGTGAGTAAACTAGGATCCTACAACTATTACATGGCAAGGAGTAAGATGACATGCTTTAAGGGATTATTTCTATGATATAAAATTTTTAAATTATTTTTTTTAAAGCACGACACTCATCAGTACTATGTCCAAAAACTCTATGATATCTACAATGTGATGTGTTTGTGTTCTTAGGATTTGGAAATTAGTTTTCTTGCATGGGTTGTAATGTAATAATTCCTTGACCTAGCAGTATATTTAAAGTTATTTCAGTTATTGATGATGGACAAGGGAATTGTAGTTTCTTAAGTTCGTAAGGCCTTCATTGCTTGGTAGATTCACCAATTTCTTGAGTTAGATGTTGGGGAGGAGGACCTAAGATGATCCTATCATCCTTATCATTGTTACAAGGAATTGGTTGTTCTTTAGGAAGGAGGGCACTTATGTTAGGAGAAGGATCTTGATATCCTAACCCTTAAGTATATTCAATTGGTATTTTCTCTAAAATTTGATGAATTTCATGTTCACTTGTTGTATCACATCCTTGTTTACTTAAAATCATGAATCATTTTACATATGTCTCTTCTATATTGATGAGAGTGTTGCTCACTTTGTTAACATAGGATTTATGCACTTGATTAGAGGAACTAGGATCACTTATTGTAGGAATTTTAGGTTTATCTTGTGATTCATTTACAAGATGTAAAGTGCAAAAAATCTCAAGTGGTGGGATGGTAGGGGGTGTTTTTTGTTTCATGCAAGGGTAAAAGTATGCATTAGTCTCAAGGTTGTTAAGGAAATCATTTATGAAGTTGTTCATGCTCTCATCATCTTCTCCAATGATGTCAACATCACAAGGATGACATGCATTAGGAGCTGATTGAGCACGAGTGAGTTCAATTTCATTAGGGCAATTTCTAAAAGCACAACTCAACACATCCACTAATGATTTCAAGGACACCCAAAGCTTACCAAAGCACATATCCATGATGAAATTCAATAAAATAACCTATAATTAAATGTGTAAATGAAAATTTGAAATTATGCAATTGAAAAAATGAACCAAATCAAGTTAGATGCAATGAAATTAATGAAACAAAAACTCTACAAACTAAAACAAAAATATAATAATAGAAAATTGAAACATAGAAACAAGATTTTCAATGTTGTAAAATGTAATTTAAGATTTGAAATGGTACATCACCTAGAGGGGTGTATGAGTCCCAGTTAGCATTTTTTAGGGAGTCAAATGCTGATAGATAGTCAACACAAAATATCTAGAAATTAGGAAAGGGTAAACCCACAATAGGGGGTTACAATTTTTTGAATGAAGAAAAATTAGAAATGCTCATCAAAAAATTTAAAATGGTTTACCCCTTCTAATGAAGGGGGTTCGAATGAACCACCCCCCTTCTAATGAACCCTCCCCTCATCTAATGAACCCCCCTCCCTTCTAATGAACCCCCTTTTGCACCATATAAGGGGGGTTCGAATGAACCCCCTTCATTAGAAGGGGGTTCTAATGAACCCCTTTTTTCACCTTCCTTCCACCATTTCAAAATTTATGCATTTTTTGACTATCGAAGCTTGGAAAGGAGGTGCAAATGGAGTCAACTTGATAAACCAAGCTTGGATGATTGTAGTGATTGAAACGTGTTTTCCAACAACTATAAATTTAATATATTTTGTTTTTATTTAATATTTATTTTTTAGTTTTACTATAGGTTTTTCATCGAACGTCAAGTTCAATGAAAAATCATTGTGGAAAAATAGTAAATTTGAGGAAAAAAATTGAAAAATATATATCGATGTCCTCGTTCTAACAAAAAAAGAAAAATTGAATTTCAATACATACCAAAAAATTTATGCGAGCCAAAGTACACCTATGTCTAAATTATAAATGTTTTGACTTCAAAACTTAATTAAAAGAAAAATATTCAACAAAATGGTATGAAACAAAATGAAAGAACTAGATACTTGTGCTACCAACCTAAATTCAAAAGAATTATAATTTTATCCTTTGTAGAAAAAAAGTTATGCGAGCCGAAGTACACACCACTTTTTTAAAATGTTGTTTACCATTAAAAACTAGTTATCAAAGGAGATGCAAAAAAATTACAATTTAATTTTAATTTTTTTAAAAAAAATACATTTAAAATCTATAAAAAAAATCTCACAAATCACTAGTTTACATCATTTTCAAATTCCTAATAGTTTACCTACTATAAGTGTCAGAAAGTGAAGTTTTCTCTGAAAATGTTGATTTCAATGTCAAGTTTGGCCAAAAAGTGTAATCCATTATTGTGGGATGACCCGAAAAACAACTTGCATTAGGACTAAATCGCCCAAATGGCTGTATGAGTCCCAAATTAGGATTTTTTCACTAATTAAGAAAATTCTAAGTGAATGTTATGATTTTTGGTTTGAATGATATCTAGGCTAATTGTAATTATAGATTTCAAGTGTATTTCAATGATGGAAGAGGAAAAAATGCAACCTATATGCAATTTCAATAATGCAAGATTAAGAAACCCTAGAATGCAAATTAACTAATGCAAGACCTAGTGTAAAGTTAATGCAAACTAGATCTAGGACAATAATGCATCCAAATTAAAAAAATAAGGTGTTCTAAAGGCTAAAGGATAGATTCACTAAAATGAAACCTATAAAAATATGTAGGGTTCCAATCTTTTGGGAGATGGAACTAGGGTTTAGGACCTTTCCACCTATTTTTTGTGTGTTTCAATCAAGGAAACCTTAGAGAGCTCAATCCAAGGATGGAATAATGGAAAGAGATATATAATAAGGTGTCCTAGGGTACGATTAAGACTAAAAGGGGGTTCACCACCAATCAAGGCTTGGAAAGACAATAATGCAATGATATGCAGACTTAAGTAAATGACCTAGAAATAAACTCAAATAAGAACAATAAAAAAGAGGATAAATAGAGGTGCACCTGGAAATTGAAGAAGCTTGAGTTGAGGTGTAAAATTCTGAAAATAATGATCTATGAAGAATACTGGGACTCATATGCTAGTAGGGATGATTTAGTCCTAGTTTAGGGTTTTGGGCCCAAACTAGAATCTAGGACTATTCAATTGGGATCTACAGAAAAAGTATGAAAATAGGTATAGTACGACTCATATACCACAAGTGATGATTTAGTCCCAATATCAGGTTTTCTCCAAAACTCTGATGTCCTCTAGTACTTTCTTGTAGCTTCCCTCTTGCCCAATCTCTAATTCTGAAACACTGAATTCTGCTCTATAGATGACTTTTTGTGATCTTGCAATGTAGATGACAACTTGAAAACTTTTCTCCAATCTTGCTCTTCAATGGATCTCCAACCTAAATATGAAAATAACACATTAAAAAGAGGGAAAAATGTTATTTTTTAGTGGATAGGGGTTTTCCTTTATCAAACCCTATTTTGGTAATCAAACCTTGAAATGAAATCAAATAGAAAGAAGGAATGATGAATGAACAATATGTGATGTTGCAACTCACCAAACCCTTAAAAAAAGGATGCAAACATGTATGTACTGACTAGCATGAATGTGGATCTTCACTCTTTATTGTATGTTAGGGATCTTGACTTGAATGCTTTCTTGAATCATAAGAACCTAGATCACAAATGTTAGCTCAAAAACAAACATGATGCATGATGACTTTGACATGATGCTTGATTCTTGAATGATGATCCAAAATGATTTATAAACACTCTTGAATTCTCTTGAATGCTCTTATGTAAGTGATCTTGATTACTTATGAATTTCTAGGATAGCTTAGGTGTTGAAATGATGAAATAACCTTTTATTTATACTTATTTATGCCAAATTTCTTGAAATTACAACACTACAAGATGACATCAGATCTAGGAGAATAAAATACCACCAATAATTGAATTCAGAATTAGGTCTAGGCTAAGTGAGACTCATACGCTATTTGTGGCATATGAGTCCCAATAGGCTAGGCTTGGGACACAAATTTCAAGAAATGCTTAGTTTAATGCTAAATTAAGATCTAGGCCTCAAAAGTGAGGTGGGATCCATACACCCAAGGTGGTGTATGAGTCCTAGATCACTAAATATAGGCCATACAATCCAAAATAATTGAAATATGATTGGTTATTACATATATGTCAGGATTATCCTTGGAAAGATACATTAAATAAGGATTGTGGATGTAAAATAAGACCAAATAAGGCATAAAGAAGCCCAATTTTAGTAAGGAGGGACCAAAAAAGTGTGAAAATGTAAAGGGATACATTTTCCTACACTACAAATAATACTTAATCGTCAAACTAACCTTATTTCAAAGGTTAATCCATTGAATTATCTTTTGTCCAAAGAAACACTCACTCTAGTCACATGGCTAAATGCATAATGATATTGAGTTATTTTGACATAGAATATGTGGACTAAAATGAAATCAAAGTATAAGTAACTGTAGATAAGGTAGCATAAGGACCTATATATGATGATAATCCACTTATATAAACTTTCTAAATGAAATAGATTTTACTATCACCCCAACACAATAGTGTAAATTATAATTTAATGGATCCTTCACGCAACATGGTTTAGGAGTAGGATTCCTATTCAACATTCCTCAAATAGATTGCATCCCTAAGGCATATTAGCTAACATTCACATGTACCAACAATATTACTAAATATGAAGCACTCATTATAAGACTTAGAATTGAAATACAATGCCACATCAAAGAAATAAAAGTTCATGGATATTCACAATTGTTTATCAAATAGGTTAATGATGAGTACCAAATAAAAGATAATAAGTTACTACCATATAAGGAATGATTAACAAATTCAAGTAGTATTTCTCCAATATCTCTTTTGAATAAATGTACAAAGGCTAAACAACAAAGTTGTAGAGGTTATGGATACCATTGGATCTGTGTTAGATATATCTTGCAATATTTAGTGAGGTGAATTTCTAGTGGAAATTTTTTTGATTCCCACGTTTAATTTCCCAAAATCAAAACTCATGTGTGAAATTTTTGTTCTTGATTCCCCATGGTATCACAATATATATGCTTACATTCATAATAATACCATTCCATCCAATCTAACTAGTAATAAAAATAAAAACTTTATCTCCAGTTCATCCCACTTCATTATCCTTGGTGATACTCTATATTGAAAGATTCTTGATGGTACCATACTTAGATGTTTAAACCTAGAAGTTAAAACTAACTTACATGAGGTCCAAAAAGTTGTTTGTGGGTCACAAGATACTATTGGCCTACTATCAATCAAGAGGCACATCAATTTTCAAAGAAATTCCTTTAGTGTAAAAAAAAATGGAGATCTAATTCATTTACTTGCTTAAGAGTTGTAACTAATTAGCACCGGTTGGCCCTTTTCATAAAGGGTGCTCAACCTCATAGGATAAATTCACCCCACCTCATCTAACATCCACAAATTTATCATCACCACAATTGAGTACTTTACAAAGTGGATATAATCCATTCCATTTACCTATATCACTAGTAAATAGATAGCAAAATTTAACCTTAATTACATTATTTTGTATGGTGTTCCCCATAGAATTATCACAAAAAGTTAAACCATTCAAAAATTAGGACCCAATTCCATATAGAGCATCACTTTTCCACTCCATATTACCCATAGGGTAGTGGTCAAGTTTATTCTTCTAATAAAACCATACTTAAAATCTTAATGAAGATAATTAATGATGATGGCCTTGACTAGCAGCTTAAACTCAACCCTGCCTTATGGGCCTACTACGCTAGCATTGTACACCTATAGGTGCTACCTATAAACACTTAAATTTTCCTAGCACATTTCTTTCAAAGCATCATTAATTTTTTCATTAGGTCTCATCAATTTTCTTTTATATTTAATTAAATAATTTCACTATTTAAGAAAATTAATGTTATTTACCCTTCATCCTAGATAACTAGATAATTCTTAATTATTTAAATTTATTTTTCTCTCCATTTCTACTTTAATTAAATAATTTTTAAATAATTTAATTAAATCACTAATTTCATCAATTTTCCTTTATTAATTAAATAGTTTCAATTATTTAATTAAAATTAGTTATTCTTCTCAACATTATCTGCTTCTAAATTTATTTATTTTTGTTTTATTTATTTTCTCATTCCCATATGAAATAATTGATTAGTTTATTTAATTGTTTATTAATTACTCATGCATTTCCACATCACCAGTCAACTCCTACTAACTTCAAGTTCAATCTTCAATGAATTCAATCCTCTATTAAATCTATTTTTTCACTAATAGTAAGTCACACCTATCTCTTCAATCAATTTTCTTAATTGACCCATACAACCAATTAGCTCAAATCATGTAATTAGTTAACTCCATCAATTCATCTCAAATTTTCTTGGAAATTGATACTTTTAGTTTCACATTCAATTTCAACCATTGATTGGTATCATTTGAAATGTATAAATTCAACTATCATTCATCTATTATGGATCTCTCACTCATTGTAAGAAATATATACACATATCATTCCAAAAGTGCTTTGTGCTAAAATATGAGAGCATCCACACACACCCTTCTTTGAGGTTAACTAAAGAACAATGGAGCTCAACAAGGTCATCACATAGGTTTACACTGGTTAGTTCATTTGATTTCCTTATGCTTCATTGGTGATTTTGGAAATTTGACTATGTTTGGTTATTATTGTTTTTTATTTCATACTCCATTTTCATGATCCACATTTTGGCATGCTTAGTGGGACCCACATCTTGTTTATTTTATATTTTTTTGTGAGTTTCTATTTTTAAGAAGTTACAAGATTAAATGGCGTAGTTGATCAATGTTTTTACACATTTTATTGGTCACTTAGTGCATTTGACCAATCCTTTGGTGCACTTGACTCTCTAATCAAAATTAATATTCAACCCTTTTGACGTATTTGTTTAGCATTTTGGTAGATTTGATCTAACTTTCAAAGTAGTCAACTAATCAAATAACATAATTGATCTATACAAAGGCTAATGTGTTCACAAATATTAGGGTTTTCATTAAAATATTCTTTCCTTTTGAATCTCTTCTCACTATATTGTTTCTCTATTAATCACTAATTATGCTCTAGAAGTGGCTAAAACTAGAGTAGTCCATCTATTTTGTTGATTAGGGTTTTAATTAGTATCCTTGCAAATCTTTGTATTTTCTATAGAACAACATAATTATGTATGAAACTACACAATTGAATGTGAAACAATGCAAATGATCAGGGGAACAAAATAATTGATTAGTAAAATGAAACATTGGATCTCATAGACAATGCATTTGAATAATTCTAATATTCACCCTCTATGTTTTATAATTAATTTTCTTTGTTTTTGCACATCTGATTCTTACTTTTATGCATTTGACTTAGAATTTTGTGCAATTCATCTATCTTAGTATACAATTGATCTATGTATTTGGTTGTAGTTTTCTTGATTATTGATTTAATTTATGTAAGAATGGTTTTTGTTGGTAGAAGACAAAACTATAAAAATACTGCCACTTTTGATGTAGCGTCTTATGATTTGATTTTTTTTTTAGATAAAAGGAACATAGGCATATATATATTATATATTATAAAAAAGAGGATTACATCTGTAACTGCAAAATATTGGCAAGATTGCCAGAAAAGCATTCCATATTGTCTGCTAACTTAAACTATCATTTCTACTGACTATCAATAGTTCCAAGCTAATTAGATATGAAATTTACAATATAAATGTATATGTAAATTACTGAAAATATATATATTCACCCATGCATAATCTTCTTGAACTATCATATGAAAAGAGCTAGAGTGACTAAATTAAAAAAAAGCAAGCATAATCAAAAAAATATGAGAAGTGAGATGATTGAACTACTACTCCTCCATTGATCAAGCAAAAAATAGATAGTTGAAATAACCGAATTGCTACTCCTCCATACAATAACCCCCTTGTACTAAGTTTTCACCTTGGGCTTCAGCTACCTCCTGCAAGTGCCTTTCTTGAGCAAAGAAGTTGAAACCAACTAATGGTTCCTTTTCTTTCAAATCTACTTGAACAATGTGAGCCCTCACTATGGTATGTTGTTGCTCACCAACTAAAGAACCAACAACATTTCTATCTAGAATGGGTTCCATTTCCTTAATAAATGGCATAGACATTATAGCACCTTCATCTAACCCAACAAAGTATGAATTACGTGAATGATGAGAAGTGTGATCTCAAAGAAAAGAGATTGCATAGTATTTCTCCTTGATTTCAAAACTCATAGTAACACACACATGCGTACAATTCTTCCTTAGCACTTTCAAAAGAAAATTATCATTTCCGTACTACAAATCCAACCTAATTGCTTCAAAGATTTCATCAAAACCCAAAAATCTTTTAACATAATATCTAGGGAGAAAACCTCCTATATACCCATCTCCAACAAAGACATTATACCCTTGTACAACTTGCAACAAAGCATTGAAAACCAACATTTGGGGTTTGACAAACTTAGTGACAATTGACTTTGGTTTGGATAAATATTGAAGAAGATCCAAGACATTTGACAAAAACATAAACAACACTTGAGAAGGGAAAATTAGCCGCCTAGCTCTAGCGCTTGTAATCTCAAAACCAAGAACTGAACGTATTGATTCTTCCACCCTAGGGAATTCTACTTGAAATACTAGAGCCAAATTTTCATGAGATAGGTGTTCTTCGAAAGGATGCTCCCAAGGTTTCACTGGAATGCTTACCCTGAAATTCCATGGTTGGGACACCATTTTGATAGTATTCAACACACCTAACTTATAGTCCTTATCTCTCCAATAGACTTCAAATTTTTTGGATGAAATGGTACATTGAACACCACCTTTTAAAGTAGGAATGAGCATGTAAAATCTGATCATGGCAATCATAAGCCAAAAATTTGATATACAACAAAATATCATGTTGGATCGTGTGAAACCACCTCCTGTATAGAGCTCATTAATGTGCAATGCATTGAAAAGATTATAAGGTACCTACAAAACAAGAAAAAACATTAGGAGAACAAGGAATTTTGGACAGGTGTCCTGCTGAAAGTAACTCATGGAAATAGCTTATCCCATCCTCCATCCGAATAATGTAGAACAATTTGAGAGATTTAAATGTTAAACATCATTGCACATTAATATTTGTAGCTAGGATGAATGAATTGATGATACAGGAAAGATGATAAAACATCTCAAGTGAAACAAGGTGTAATTCCCACCATAATATGCCATCATTCCTTAGCAAAGCACTGACATCTTTCCAAATTAAATCCTTTCGATCATGTGTTAAAATCCATTAATGACTATTGCCATGTCAGATAATTGCCACCAAGACAACTAGTCACTAGCTTAGATCCAATATGTGGAGGGAAATATGATAAAAAGGAGAAAACAAAAAAGAAGAAGATGAACATGTTGCAACAATGCTCAACAATGAAGAGCAAGTTGTTGCTCCAACTCCTACAAGCTGGGTGCAACAAATGATCCATTATTTGCAAACTGGTGACTACCCCAAAGGTTTGGACAAAGAAAAAAGTAGGTACTATAGGCTTCAAGCCATCCTTTTGGTTCTTTGTATAGAAGGTATTTTCATGGTGTTTTAATGAGGTGCCTTGAACCAGATCAGATAGGAAAACTATTGGAAGAGTTTCATGATGGGATTTCAAGAGACCATTTTGCACCAAGGACTACAACCTTGAAAATTATGAGAGCTAGGTATTATTTCCCAAATATATTTAAAGATGCATTTTCTTGGGTTAGGAAGTGTGATAAATGTACCCTATTTGAAGGAAAGCAAAAGCTTGTAGCCTTGCCTCTACACCCCATTGCAATAGAGAAACCTTTTGCTAAGTGGGGTCTTGATTTCATTGGCCCTATTAACCCTCCTTTGAGTGTAGGCCATAAATGGATTCTAACTGCATTAAATTATTTTACGAAGTGGACTAAGGTTGTTTCTTTGAAGGTGTTGGATCTCAAAAATATAGGTTACAAATCCTAAGAGGATGTCAGGCTCTATGATCAGACTTGCAACATTTTTGAACCAATGAAAAGAGTTAACCTATATGGTTGATGACTCCCTACACTTTAGGTTCTGCTAAACCTAGGTAGGTAGAACTTGATAGCTAAAGTAGATTGTGTGACTTATTTGGATTTTAAGGATCTATCCACAGTGGCATAAAGTGTGGCATATATGATGGCTAGTTAAATAATTTTACTCCTAATGTAATAATTGAATGTTTAGAATATGGAGATGGATAAGTGAAGTATAAATGAAATATGAGGTGGACCAGTGCTTTATTGGGTAAGTGGAGTCAATGAAGTTCTATGATAGGTGACTATTATTGGTTACAGTTCTAATTTTTTGGCACTTAGGTTTGTTTATACCTTGTATAAACGTGCAAGAATGTGACTGACATACTCTACTTATTGATCCAATTAATCCTATCAAGTTATTGCGATTTATTAAAATGGTTTTAATCCTTCCTTGAAGGAACCAATTAAAAGAATCACACAATGACAACAAATGTGTATTGATAAAGGAAGTATATCCTCAATTTTAATAACATGATAACATCATGTTGAATACAGTATGATAGTCTTATCAACTACCTAACTCTTCTTACTAATCTAAATGTTACTTCCAAGTTACTATAATCAATTAAAAGGATTTTAATTCTTTAATAGAAACCAATCAACTTGATTACACAATCACAAAAAATGTGTCTTGATGAAATTGAATATCAAATTGGATACACAAATTCAAATAATAGAGAAATACAAATGTGGAGACATCCAAATAATTGCTTGAATCAACAAACAATAGACACCAATATTGAGTCACACAAAATTAAAGATCTTCCATTGATTTCTGCCAAAATTCATGCATGCATCATGGTCCTTACAGTATAATCTATATGATAAATTTTTTGAAAGTATCTTCTATATATATCCTATTCTCTCCCTATTCACTCTTACCATTCAACCATCATATGTCCAACTTATATATCAATATCTTGAAGAGGGTACACATCTTCATAAGTGTCTTTTGGGATTAAAAACAATAAACATTAACAATTATGCTCTAATGAGCCACAAATGAGCTTGTGTTATATGATCTAAATATTCTTGAATCAAATGTGTGTCAACATCTTCTATAGCATTTTGTGCAAATATCTCCATGATGATCATCTTCTCCCAATGTTCACAGGCCTCCTCTAGTGTTGAATCCTCATTCTTGGTTGCTTCCAAGGCCCCATGCAATATTAGTATACACTCTTTCATCCATTCACTCTGATTCTTCAACTCTCCATCATCTTTGAGCAAAGCAGGCACCCCTTCCTTTGAAGCATCAAGAAAATCCTTTACATTTGCTTGAAGTTCTTTATAATAATCCTTATGTTTTCTCATCATATCCTCAGCAATTGTAATGGCTCTAGTATCAAAAGTACTTCTCTTTTGTATATCTTGTATCTTTTCCTGAATCCCAAAACTTGTCCATCTAGATCATTAGATTAGCATGCCTCTTTTGGAATATTGTAGAAAGTGTGTCAAATTTGGCTTCGCTCAATTGAGTGTGTACTTGTGAATCCTTACTTTTGTCCTTTGATTAGGAACCTTCTCCTCAAGTTAACATTCTAGAAAATCCTTTGAAGGTTTCCTTAACTGCATCTCTCAGGAATTCATTTTCTTTCATCATTCCCTCAATGTTTAGCTTGTACATATCACGTTCTTTGATCAACATTTCAATCTATGCTTTATTCAATTTTGATACATTTATGCCAATGTCAGCTATGACCACATGATCAATCTGTCCTACTTTCAGTGTCATCACATGACCAAATGCCTTCTCAATATCAATAATCACATATTTCTTATGTGGGGGATACAGTGCCTAAATCATAAGGGATTTCCCATCAGGGTTATATTTGGATCCAGTGTACACTTATCTTACCCCTTCTAGACTAAGATTGTTCTTAGCACCATTATCATGTAAAAAAATATCAAAACAAGAGCAAGATTTAAATCGAAACCAAGAAAGATCATCACACCAGACTCCTCTAGTAATTTTCTTCCCCTCTCTAGAGTCATATATTTCATTTCATTCTCTACATCCATCTTCAGTGTTCTCAACAACTGGTTTTCATTGCTAGGTGTGATGTTCGTGATTGATTCCCTTATTGCTTTCCCCTTTTTCTTGTACAATAATGATTTAAATTCAGGATACTTAATGAACTAGTCATCAAAGACAAAGGACTTGTAAGCCAGTTTCCTATTATCTATATCAAATGATTCCCCAACTTCTTCATCTCTATTTGGAGGTTGGTATTCTTCAATCATCAGTTTGGGGATCTTGTCAGTTTGGCCTCGGGGTTCATTTTCTTCAAAAGATTCCTCACCAGAGGATAACATCTTTGCTTCTTGTATTTCCTTCATCTTATGTTCCATTTCTCTATTATAGTTATCAATTGCCAATTCAACCTCCTTTTCTTCATTGTTCTTGATTATATCATCGTCAAGTTATGGTATATGATCATATCCACCTAGATTTTTTTATTTTCTTGCAAAACCAATATAACCCTCAAGGTCAAATTCTTCTTTTGACACCATAGTGAAATCTCCAAAACACAATGTACTAGGCATGCATGACTATTTTTTATATGGAATCAAATTATTAACATTGGAATAATTCATTTTCCTAACAATCTCTAGATATGCAATCCTATTTGATACAAGTTTTAGTAAAAGGAAAGGTGTGTCTTCAAAACCATAAACTCTGATCATGGTGGAATCAATATAACAATACCAATCACCCCAATTATGACCTAAAGTTGGCAGTCCATTGAAATCCTTGGGCCTTAAAAATATTTTAATCTCATCAGTCAATGAATAATCATAGGGGTGATCATAAAATCTATACAATATCTTGACAAAATATTCTTTACAATAAACATAACTGGAATTGATAAACTTGTTGTCCCAAATAGAAATCCACAATTGCATTCATAGTGGCTGATCCTCCTTTTCAAATTGTGTAATTCTTAGTTCCTCTAGCCACATTCCTAATTCCTATCCATTGTACAATATCATGTGCATGAGAAGGGAATAGTGTTTAAAATGTAGTGTAGGAGATTCATTCTTGATGGCCATTAGCCCTAAGTCTATCCCTCTGGAAATGTATGAGGAATAATCAAAAGGTCTTGCATTGTGTCACCATATGTCTGTAACAATGACCATTGGCCTTATAGACATGAATTCAGTGGCCTCTCTTCCCATTATTTGGCATACTAAAAATAAGTATGTTTTGGGTAGAGCTCAAACAAATCAACATGAAAGGGAGGTCCATCACTATCTTCAAGTGGAACTAGGTCTCCATCCTTCCTAGGCCTATGCAACGGTAACATCCATCCCTTGTAAGTGGTATCCATTCTCTAGTACTCCTTCTGTAAATATTCATGCAAAATAGGTTGGCCACATGTGTCATCTAGGTTGAAGACTTCACAAAGTGTCGACTTGGATATATGTATGAATGGTTCAACTTGTAGGTTGCAAATAGCTTTAAGGTCTGTTTTATAATGTGTGGACAAAATTTTTTATGAGCTCTACATTCACAAAGACATTGGAGACAACCAACTTTACCAAATTGAAATTCCAAGGGTTGTAGACTGGTTCAAACCTACTTCTCCGATAGTAATGGAACATGAACAATTCATATCCTCTAATGGAAGTCCACACATCCCATATATGTATTCATTTTTATTCTATTCTTTCTACATCAGCCCTCAATTGTGTAGACCTTCTGGCTTTTGACCCTGAACTAGGAAATTGATCAACGAAGTCTTGGTTCAATTTTCATTCTTTTGGTTTGGATTTCATCCCCATTTCAGTTTTCTATTTTTTTCTTTTGGGCTGACTACCTTCACCTTGTTGCTTCCTACCTTTTTTTTTTGTAGAACTTGAACCTTCCATTTTAATTCTCTAAGGTGGAATAATTGAACTATAATTTATCAATTGCAAGGAGCTTCATATGTTTGTGTATTTCTGGATGCATTAAATTCCTTGATTCCCGTTTGGTCTCCTGTCCTTCTTGCTACAACTTCTAAAATTTATTTTGGTTCAATCTCTTTTCAATCATAAAACATTCATATAAGGTTAAATAAGGTTCATTTGTGTGGCCATTAATGTATGCCACTAGAAATGAATGCAAAAAGTTTTTAAAATTTTGAAATGTCAGAGCAATACGAGAAGATTGCATCAGTGAAATCCCTTTAGTCTTTGGCCAATCTGCATGCTTTATTTCATGCCACCTTTCTTTATACAGTCATAATTGATCGCCAAGACATAACTGAATTTCCTTTCGATGTGAAGTGTCTATTTTATTCTCATTCTTAGTTGGGAAGACAACCAAATACTCTTACCGATATTATAAAACTACCCCTTTTCTTACTTTTCAACTTTTATTATTTCGGGGAGAAAATTATGATTTTTTCCCAATGTCAAGGTGGTCTAGACCATTAGAAATCCTTTTACTCATCGCCCAGTGTCTTTTCAACAATTTGTGACCATTCCATGTTACCATCGGGCTGACATGTACTATCGCTAAGAAAGAAAAATTCCTTTCCAATGATTTTGGTCTCCTCGATGTATTTCCTTTACCACTTCATTCATTTGGATAAGTCAGTAATACTTTTCCCGAAAACCTCCTTCATCAGCGTAACCCATATGGTTGATGAGATATGAGGGGCTTGCTCCAATTGTACATGTTTCTCCGATACAGTTGTTCTCCTTCATCAGTTAAAGAATATATGGTTCTTGTCGATGAGGTTTCCATTAGTGTAACTGATGAGCTCGGTATGATTTGAAAACTTCACTTCGATTACCTTGCTCTTTCCAATAAATTTTCATCAGTGAAACTATAGGCATCATCTTGCTAATTATTCACACCTGTTATCTTTGAGGTTTTTGATTGTTGTGACTTCATTCATCTCTTCTCGATATATAAAAAATTTCAAATTGAGGGGCTATGACTTGTTGATCGGAAAGACCTACACATAATCTTCTAGATTAGGACCGGGTGCTTTTAAAGCTCATGCTTATCAATGATCAGAGAGAGATTCTTATATGTCAAAGACCAAATTAATGGGATCATTGGTTAACATGGGTTGTGAAATGGATCTTGTCACATAAATTTCAACAATTTGTATTGATATGAAATTAAGGTGTGGAAATTTTTTTTGATACATGGGAGATAGATGGGTGAAGGCCAGTAAAAATGTGAGATTTTTCCAATTCTAACAGTGGCTTCGATTGGGGATGTATACCCCTTGTGGGTATAGAAAGAATCTAGGTCTCTGGGGAAGTAGACCAAGTGTCTTATTGGTATGGTATGGAAATGAAAGTGAATTTAGGAATGGAGGTGGAATGGAATTTCCTATATTACTATGCATGGAAGAGAATTATTTTAGAATGTTTCTCAAGAATTATCCATGCATTGGAAATTATTGTACTTCTCCTAGACTACTATGCATGGAAGATTAAGAAAAGAAATGTTTTAGGAATTTTCCATGCATTGGAAATTCCTGTTCTTCTCCTGTCATGTTCTAGAGGTAATATGAATCTTCACCAACCTTGCCAACAATGAAAAATGGTCCTAACCATAGAGATTCAAATTTCCCATGCTTCCCCTTGTCCCGACTCTTGGAATTCCACATGAGAACCATGTCATTTACTTCAATTTTCCTATTTTTAGTCCTTTTGTCATATATGTATTTCATTTTTAATTGCTTCCTCATATTGTGTTGTCGAGCTTGGTTCCTAACCTCATCAAGTTCCACTAACTCTTCCATCCTCTCCTCCATAGGTTCAAGAATTTATAAGTCTTCTTGCAAGATGAACTTACATACTAGTAATAGGTTATGCAAATGGAGCCTAGCTTGAGTCCCATACAAAATTTTGAAAGGTGATTTTCCAATGGCCTTCTTTATAGTGATTATATCTACCCACAAGGCTAGTATCAACTTGGAATCCTAGGCTTTTTTGTTATTATCTATCATTCTTTTTATGATCTTCAGGATGCTCTTATTGTTGGATTCAACTTGCCCGTTCGCCTGTGGATGATATGGTGAAGAATATGAAATCACTATTCCATTGGACTAGAAAAATCCCTTGAATTCATCTAACCTAAAGCACATCCCACTATCAGTTATAATTCTTGCTGGCACTCTGAATCTGTTGATGATGTTTTCCAACAAAAATTTTGTTACCAGCTTACTAGTTGCTTGTTTGGTAGGTATAGCTTCCACCCATTTTGTAAAGTAGGTTGTGGCCACCAATATCCATCTATGTCCTCCACTATATTTTCCTGCAATCTCTCCTATGAAATCAATTCTCCATTGGTGGAATGGGGCCTCAACTTGCAGGGGTATTAAAGGAAATTCCCCTTGATAATTCAATCTCCCAGAAAAATTCTGACATGCTTTACATTTCCTAGTATAATCATAGGCATCATCCAAAACTCTAGGACAATAGTAGCCTGCCCTCAATACCTTATGTGTAGTAGTCTTTGCAAAGAAATTCCCTCCACATACTCACAAAAAATGCCTTGCTTTATTTTCATCTAAGCACAACAACAAAACACCATCTTTATTCTTCCAATAGATATCCCCTTCCATGAACACATATTTTGAACCCTATAATTTAAGCGTCCTTTTCTTGTTATCATTAAATCCTTCAAGAAATTTCATATATTTAAGGTAATACACAATATCAGTGTACCATTATGTGTGCTCAATACTAGTAATCATGCTATCTTCATCATTCAAATTGCACACTTGAGCAACTTCAATGTTTGTTTCAGCCATTAATTTGGCTAATCTTTGTCCTCTTACAAGCTTGGGGTTTTGGAACTCAATGTCAAATTCTTGGATTCTATTTATCCATCTGCCCCTATGGCCTGTTACTTCATATTGTACAAATATATCTTTGACTACAACATTAGGTACATAAGCTATGGGTGTCGAATCCATGACCCCTAGCTGGTTATAAAATATTTTGGTCATTGCACTTTTGAACAACCTCGAGTTATATGGGATGCTCATTTGGTTTTGTTGAAACCATAAACCTATTACCCCTAATTTTTAAACTCTCCCTCCAAATTTAAAAACCAATAATCCTTTTAAAGGATTAGACATAACCTTCCATAACAATAAAAGCCTGAAATGAAAAAATTGAAGGGATCAAATAATTTGTAGGGGATTAATTATGATTTTTATATGTAAATGGGGGGATTTTCAAATATTTTACTATATAAAGGGAGATTGGGGATATTGTAAAATCATTTGGTTATACACCAAATTGAGAAAATTTCTTGTATAAAAGGGGGTAGTGTAGGATGGAAAAAGCTAAGTGGTGATGGGAGAAGAAAATTACTTGGAGAAATTTTGCTCGATTTTTGTGTTATTCAAGAGGTTGCTCTTGCACACTTTGAAGGAGGGAATTTCAAATTTCTTTGTAACCCAAGGGGAGATTATGCTGACATGTTGTGCTGATTTTTTGGAGAAGTAATAAGATCGGTCCACTCATCGAAGAGGGGCTAGGAGATGTAGTCATTTTACGACGAACTCCGTTATCAAATTTTTTTGCATCTCTCTCTCTTTCTCTCATTCTATTTTCATCACTTTGTTATTTCGATTATTTTTATTTACGTTTGTGTTTTAATTATATTGAATTAAGTTGGATTTAAAATTGTAATTGTTAAGCATTCTTAAAGCAATTTTCATAGATCCATAAATAGATCAAGTTTGGTATCAAAGCTTTGTGTAACTAGTATTGTAGAATTGGATGCTAAGTCGCTCCAAGCTATAGCGAGTTGAAGGCGAACTAGAAGAATGCAATCCTAAGATCGAAAAACAAAGGACTTTTCCAAAAATTGACAAAACTAAAGCTGGGAAAAGTACTGAGCAATAGCTTAATGATAAGTCTTTTCACTAATCCTTTCTTGACATGAAGGATATGGTGGAAGAGCTTAATGCAGAAAAGAAGAAGAGTAAAAAGGGAGATTCTTTGAAGTGAGAAGAGAAGGAAGATCAAAAGGACAAAGAAAGAAAATATCTAGAATATCCATCTCCTCCATCTTCCCCTTCTTATTCTTGCTCTTCTACTACTGTTAATCCTTTCAAGAGCAAGTCTAAGCCTATTATCAAACTGGATGTAAAATTTGAATTGCTTAAGTACTGTGGGGAGTTAAATGCCAAAAAGTTAGATGATTGGATCTAGTAGATACAAGTGTATTGTAGGATTCAAGGCCTCACAAAAGATGCTCCTATGATCCAATTAGACACTCTCAGATTGGGAGGTACAACTCTTGTTAGAGTAATAAGTTATTATGCTTAATTAATTACATCACATTGATTAATTAATTAAGTCACTTATTCCTCTTTATTACTTAAGCTAAACTTAGGCACATTAATAATTAATTAATTATTAATTATTAAGTGTGCACACTAGGGTTTCATTTAGGGTTTCCCTTTTAGGGTTTCTTGATCTCCTTCATAAGGATTGATCACTTTGTAATAATCGATTCTCTTAATGCATTTTTACTGAGAGGTTTACAGAACATCTTTTTGGTTCTTTATATCTTTTGCATGTGACAAGTATCCATCTTGCATGCAGGTGATCTTGGATTCTAACATGGTATCAGAGCCTCGATTCGCAACCCCTTCTCAGCCTTTTTGGAGGATTTCATTGCAGAGCTCATTCGGAGTCCCTCGATGGTTTCAATCCTTGAGCATATTTCTGGAGCATCTTGGATTAGATCAGGGTTTTCTGTTGGATTCAGAGTGCTGGAAAAAGTCAAAAATGACTTTTATTTCATTGATTTTCATCACCGTTTTCCAGATCTGTGAGGGTTGTAAGAACCGTGATTTTTCTAACAGATCTGGGGGTCACCTGATTTTTGGAGCACTTTAGGCCCAAACGGACTTCGTCGTTGGATTTGCAGTGCCCAAAAACCCCCATTTTCATATAAAATTTCTCCAATTTGGATACAGTTGTCTGAGGAGGAAAAAAATTTTTACCCGGAGGTCGTACGGCCCCCAGGCACAGTTCCCGAGGCTCGGATTTCAAAAAAAATATATATATTTAAAAAAATTAGAAATAGGGGTGGATTTTTGTGCGGCCCATTCAGAACAGAACATGCCACCCCCGCACCTCCACACCGCCGCCCTATCCTCCGCCGGTCTGCCGCTCATTTGGAACTCAGCCCTCGCGGGCCCTTGTGCTCAGCCCCCAGCCATATGGTGAACCAAGGGCTCCACCCCTACACCAGCCCACCGCCCGCTAGCCCCTGGTCACCCACAAGACCAGGGGCCCAAATTTTTTTCATTTTGTAGGGGGGCTGATTTTTTGCGGCGACGGCTAGATGGCCGTCAATTTCAACCTCATGAATGGGTGATGTCAGCATGACATCAACGACCGTATGGCCCTCTTTGCCCCTCCTAACCCTAGTTTTTTCTAAAAGAGAAGTTTTTTTCTTTTGGCAATAACTTGGGCATATGATATCGAAATTGGCCAAACAAGATATCGTCGGAAAGCTAGTTCCAAGCACTTTCCAGTTGTGCTATTTATTTTATAGTATTTTACTATTTTCCTACATTTATTGCTGTTTGAAGTTAGATTTTGTTTTTGGACTTCCAAGCTCATAACTTTTTTGCCATGATGTCCAATTTTTGCCTCGTTTGCGGTGTTGGAAAGGTATTAAGGAGCTCTATGTTGCTATCCATGCACTTTTTTTGTATCTGTCCTAGGTTTATCAGTTAGTCCAGATTTTGGCCTGATGGGTTGTTTGGCAATTACTTGGATATTTTGGTAGTTGGGAGAGTGCATCTCTCATCTTTTCACTTTGTTTTCAGTAATACATCTTTTAATAATTGATTGCTGCTTCATAGATTCCAGGGTTGTTCTCGTTTGGAGTTTTCGAGTGTTCCATGGCATCGGGTCTGCTATCACATTATTTTGATTCTGGTTTTGGTTTCAGTTGTAGACAGAAATATCTTTCCTTGCTTTCCAAATTGCGGTTCCAGTGTTACTCTATAGAGTTCTTCCAATGCTTCTTCGTAGCAGTTCATCTCACTGAGGGAGGTTTCTCTCTCTTTACATTTGTACATGAGTACCTAATCAGGCCTTGTTGCCGGGACTCATATTTTTCATAATAATTTGCTTCTCCCTAAGTTGCACTTATGGGGGGGTGTTAGTGTAATTAATATTTAATTACTTTTGCATAGGTTTACTTAGGCATATTTAATCCCTAAGTTATAGGATCTCATCTTTATCTTATCGAGCTATCTTGTTGCTCAAGATAAGATTAGGTTTAGGCATCTTTGCTTTTATAAAGAAAATAATCTCTTGTAATTAATTGGTCTTTTCGAATATATCAAATTGCATGCTTTTATGGAATTTGTTGCTGCCCTTAAAAAATATTTTTATCCTTTAGGTTATATGCAATAATGAACAATGAATTGGAAAAACTTTAGGCAAGGTAAGGGTTAGTCTTTCTAAGATTACACCCATGAGTTTATAAAATGGGCTATTGCTTTAAATGTTCCATTGTATACTCAGGATACATTACTTAAGTACATAGGTGGTTTTCATTCTTACCTAAGACATAATATTCTAATGTTGAGTCCTAGCAATCTGGATGAAGTGTCAGTCCAAGCCACTCATTTAGAGTCAAGGGGTCAGAACACTTTCAGTGATAATTTCTCAAATAAACCATCTAAGTTTGAGGGGAAGTCTAAGGGTAAAGGTAAAGACAAAGATAAAAGGAAAGGGAAAAAGAAAGCTATAGTTAAGAAGGAGGGTGATAAGCCCACATGCTCCCATTGCAAGAAAGAGGGGAATGATGATTCAAAGTGTTGGAAGTTGCATCCCAAATTAAGGCCAAAAAGATACAAAGGCAATAAAGGAAAGCAAAAGACTGTTGCAGTGATTTAGTAAGATCTTGGATCAAACTCTAGAGATGAAACTTAGATTGTTGCAAAAGGGGTCCAAGGTTAAGGGAAAGGTATAATTCTCTCTTTTGATGTAAATTTTTATAATGCAAATGCAAGTACAAGTACCTACTCCTCCTAAAGCTGATAAACAACGAAATGAATTGTTTCATATTCGAGTTGTAACTAAACACACTAAGATTGACACACTATTTGATACAGGTTCTAAAGTCAACTTAATCTAAAGAGGTAGTAAAGAAACTTAATCTAGCTACAACACATAATCCAAAGCCATATCCTCTTGGATGGGTTTGCAATGATGCTCAACTACAGGTAACAAAACAATGTAAATTGAGATTTTCTATCACTGCAAACTTTGTTGATGAGGTAGAGGTAGATGATGTTCCTTTGGATATTTGTGGGCTTGTGTTAGGGATTCCTTATCTGTATGATAGAAAACCAATCTTTTATAGGGAGAGAATAAGTATCATCTCTTTAAGGATGGGATAGAATACATTGTACATGCACACAGAGTTAAGACTAATCTTGCACTAGTTAATGTTGGTCAGATGAAAAGGTTGGTCAATTCTAGTAAAAAATTTGTATTAATGCTTGTAAAACCCAAAGAAGTTGAAAAACCTGAAGCATTTAAGGGGTGTGATCCAAAGCGTAAAGCTGAGATGGTCAAAATAGTTTTTTCTTATAATGACTTATTTTAGGAGCCAAAGGGGTTGCCACCTAAGAGAGAGATACAACATAAAATCTAGCTACAATAGGATGTGCCTCTTCCAAACATTGGAAATATACCATTTATCATTTTTGCATAATTAAGAAATCAAAAATAAAGTTCAAGAGTTGGTTGAAAAAGGAATAATCTGTCCTAGTACATCTCCTTGTGGTTCTCCAATTGTGTTGGTTCCAAAGAAGGATGGGTCTTGTAGAATGTACATTGAATATCGAGCCATAAACAAGATAAAGGTAAAGAATAGGTATCCTCTTCCCTGAATTGATGATTTACTTGATCAGTTAAAACATGCAGTTTATTTCTCTAGGTTATACTTGCATAGTGAATATCATCAGATAATAATTGCAGAAGATGTCATTTGGAAAACTACATTTAAGACAAAACAAGGATTGTTCGAGTTGTTGGTCATGCCCTTCAGGATTTACAATGCACTAGCAACAATTATGAGAGTCATGAATGATGTCTATCATCCTTTTATTGATGATTTTGTCATAGTCTATCTAGATGATATTCTTGTATTCAGTCGAACTTGGGAAGATCATGTAAGTCATGGAAAGAAAGTTTTTGATGTATTGAGAAAATAAAAACATTTTTTAAAGATGTCTAAATTTGAATTCGCTAAGACATCCTTAGTGTACTTAGGCTATGTCGTAGGTGGTGGTCAATTGAATGTAGACCCTATGAGGGTCAAAATTATTTTAAAATGGCCTAAGCCAAGCACAGTCACTAAATTCATAAGTTTCTTAGGTGTAGTTTAGTACTAGAGGAAGTTCATTGAAAACTTCTCCTACATTGCATCACCATTGCACACATTAACCAATACGAAGAAAAATTTTCAGTGGGGAGGTCCACAACAAAAGGCCTTCAATACTTTGAAGGAAAAGTTGAGCACAACACTAGTTTTGGCTTTACCAAATTTACACCAATCGTTCGAGATTGAGACAAATGCGAGTGGATTTTCCATGGGAGAAGTACCAATGCAATGAGTTAAACCAATTTCCTATCACTATAAGAGCTTTTTAGGTGCAATAATTAACTATCCTACTTATGATAAGGAACTTTATGCATTAGTTCAAAGTGTTAAAAAATGGAAACACTACTTAATGGGGAAATAAACTGTAATCCACACTGATCACCAACCACTTTAGTATTTGCATTCATAGTCTAAATTTTAACAAAGTGGGCACTTTAGGTGGATGGGTTTTCTTCAATAGTTTCATTTGGTAATTAAGTACAAGAAAGGTGCCCATAAAAAAGTAGTGGATATGCTATCTAGGCCTCCTGTTATGAATGCTTTGATTATCCTTAAAGGTAGTTCCATGGTTCATGATATTTTTCAAGAACAATATGCTAATGAAGAATACTTTAAGGAAATCTATTCAGCTCTAATTGTAGGAAAACATGTAGAAGAGAAAGATTACTATGTGCAGGATAAACTGTTGTATCACTTGGGAAAGTTATGCATGCCAAAAGATGAACAAGCACAGGTAATAAGAGAAGCTCACACCTCATTGACTGTAGGACATTTTGGGGTAAGCAAAGCAATACCTTAGTTTCATAAATATTGTTATTGGCCTCGTATTCAAGAATTTGTAACTAAGTATATTAGAGGTTGTTTCATGTGTGCAACAAGTAAGCCTAGTAATAGGAAATTGGGGTTGTACACACCTCTACCTGTATCATTGCATCCATGGGAAAGTGTTTCAATGGACTTTGTCAGGGGGTTACCTATGTTTAGGAAGGGACATGATTACTTGTTTGTAGTAGTTGATCGGTTCAGCAAAATGTGTATCTTAATTCCTTGTAAAAAATAGGTCACTATTGAACTGATATCTTAGATGTACTTTCAATTTGTATGGGTTCATTTTGGGTTAGCTACTTCTATTATATCAGATCTAGATTCTCAATTCCTAGGGGAATTTTGGTTAGCTTTGTGGGAACTCATGGACACCAGAATGAAGAAGAGTACAACCTTCCATTCATAGACCGACGGTCAGAAAGAGGTAGTAAATAGGATAGTTGTGCATCTACTCAGAGGTTACTATAGAAAACATTCAAAGTTGTGGGATGAGAGTCTTCATTATGTACAACATGATTGCAACCATGTGGTACACTCTTCTACAAAGAGGTCTCCTTTTGAAACTTGTTTTGGTTATGTGCCTAAAACACCAATAATTTTTTTTGTTGGGAAGGACGATGTTGAAGATGGACGCCATGATTTAGAGAAGGCTTTAAAGTTCATCCAGAAATTCCAAGCAATGCATCGGGAAGTGGAAGCACAATTGGAGAAGAGTCAAGCCAAATACAAGGCTCAACATGATAAGCATCATAGTGATCACTATTTTTAGGTTCGAGACAAAGTTTGGTTACATATCAGCAAGGAAATAATGCAAGGAGAAGGAAGGAAGTTCAAGCTGATTTGGTATGATCCATTTGAGATCTTGGAAAATATTGGAACCAATGCCTTCTACCTTAATATTCCTCCATACATGCACATCTATTTAGTTTTCAATGTTGATAATCTGAAGTTGTATGAGCCTCCAATGATACTAGATGAAGACACAGACATTCGGGTTCCATCAGTTGATGATCTATCACCAGAGTGCATCTTAGAGTTGCTAGAGGATGTCATTCTAGATAGGAAAAGAAAGACTTCACAAAGAGGTGTTGTGGAGTACCTCAGAGTGGACTAAAGGGGATGAATCCAAGAAAGAAAAGATGGATAGAAATTGGTAAAGTGAGGGAACTTTACCCTCACATACTTTTTGAGTAACTAGCTTTGAAAGGTCCAAAAGCTCCATAGAGGGGAGGACTGATCTGGAGGATCTTCATCAAAAATTGAAGTTTCTCATTTGTCTCTAGAATCAACATCACCAAGAAGAGCACAAAATCCTAAGTCCAACACAACTTGAATGGAGTCAAACAGAGCTATGGAGCTCAAGTTATCCTCATTCAAACCTTGGTCAACTTAGGGCTCAGGTCAGAGAAAAAAGGAAAAAATTTAAAGTCACCAAAAGTGGTCAACACTAGTCTCAACATGAAGAGATTGTCAAGAGCTTCCTAACGACATTCATTTCAGGTGAATCAGACTCTGTTTTCTCAAGTTACAAGCAGTCAAAGGTCGTCAAGAGAAGGTTGACTTTTGACCATACAGGTGTTGACATCAGGATGCTGACATGGTAGTCCATATGGTATGGATAGTGACATGGACCAACCCTAGCTTGACATGTGGCATTTCATACAATGACTAGGCAAGTGACGTGGCATGCCATATGGTGACTGTGCAACTTACGACAGATGCATGGCGGATGATGTGTTGCCAAGTTAGACTTCAACAACAAATGATATCATTCCATGTGGCACATCCTTGGTGTGCCATGTGGCTCCCCTTACTACCACTCCTCACCGACGGTTGTTCGTTGTGATTTAATAAGGTTAGGGGATTCAATCCCCTAACCTCCCAACTAATAGCATGCGCCTCCACCATTCGGCCATGAGTCTTCCTCAAATACCACTATGACAATGGTTTGTTTTGTTAATTAAAAATTGGGAGTTTGTTGTTAAAATGACCTACGAGGGTCAAACCCATGATCCGTAGCTGGTTATAAAATATTTTGGTCGTTGCACAGTTGAACAACCTCAAGTTATATGGGGTGCTCATTTGGTTTTGTTGAAACCATAAACCCGTTACCCCTAATTTTTAAACTTTCCCTCCAAATTTAAAAACCAATAATCCTTTTAAAGGATTAGACATAACCTTTCATAACAATAAAAGGATGAAATAAAAAAATTGAAGGGCTCAAAGAATTTGTAGGGGATTAATTATGATTTTTATATGTAAATGAGGGGATTTTAAAATATTTTACTATATAAAGGGAGGTTGGGGATATTGTAAAATAATTTGGTTATACACCAAATTGAGCAAATTTCTTGTATAAAAGGGGATAGTGTAGGATGGAAAAAGCTAAGTGGTGATAGGAGAAGAAAATTCCTTGCAAATTTTTTTCTCAATTTCCGTGCTATTAAAGAGGTTTCTCTTGCACACTTTGAAGGAGGGCTTGTCAAATTTCTTTGTAACCCAAGGGGAGATTATGCCGACATGTTGTACTAATTTTCTAGAGAAGTAATCAGATTGGCCCACTCATCGGAGAGGGGCCCAGAGACGTAGTTGTTTTATGACAAACTCTATTATCAACTTTTTTTGCATATCTCTCTTTCTCTCATTTTGTTTTCATCACTTTGTTATTTACATTATTTTTATTTATGTTCATGTTTTAATTTTATTGAATTAAGTTGGATTTAAAATTGTAATCATTAAGCATTCTTAAAGAAATTGTCATAGATCCGTAAACAGATCACACATCGTGTGATCCTCTGCAACATAGCCTCCATGTTTAGGAAGGGATAGTTATCTTTAAGAGAAGACGCATTCAAGTTCTAGAAGTCCACACAAAGCCTTATCTATCCATTTTTCTTCCTGACAAGTACTAAATTAGAGATCCAAGATGAATGTCTGATAGGCTTGATGATACCCCCTCCCTAAGCTTCATAAGTTCCTCATGCATTTTAGTTTCTAAGGTAGGATTTATGGGACTTTTTTTCTAACTAAAAGGTTTTGCATTTGGTTTTAGTGAGATCTCATGTTGCAACAAATCTTCTCTATATGCTTTGAGATCATCATAATACAATGCAAAGATAGGCTTATACTTCCTTAATAGTGCAATCAACATCTTCCTAATTGTTGTTCTTATCTTTTTCCCAATGTACACCCTTTTAGGGGCTAATTCAATTCCAAGGTTGGATTCTTCAACGTCTTCCCTTTTTATTTGTGTTTGTTTCATAAGGGCTTAGTCATTTCCATCAAACACCCTCTCTAATGCCACAAGTCCTTTAGGAGTATTATCAGTCTTGAGTTGAACAACTTCCTTTCCAAACATAGTTTCTTTACCATCTACTTCTTCCACAAATGCATTAAAATCAATTTCTTGGGCTTCATATTGATCAATGCAATGTAAGAACTTAATCAAATCAATATCATCATTAAAAACTTTCCAAAAATAGATGTTATCAGGGATTGCAGGTCTTGCCTTGAGCTCAACTTGTGAAATTCCTGCTAGAGTGACATCATCTCTCTTCAAAGCTACATTTTCCAGGAAATCTACCATTAAATTCTTGGACCTATCTATCCATTCAATGGAGAAAGCATCGAACAATTCAATGGTGTCCCATTAAAAAAAAATTTCTTGCTTTAGACTTTTGTTCTTTGTAGCATATTTTGATCTTACTTGTGAAATAACCAACTAAGAATCTCCAAAAATAGTCAATAGTTTAATTTTGTGTTTAACAACAATGTTCAATCCAATCAGCGAGGCCTCATACTTTGCTATGTTATTTGTACATTCAAATGTCAACAAAAATGAATATTTGAATGTTGTACCCTCGAGTGAAATGAAGACCACTCCTAATCCATTACCTTCTCTATTGCAAGCTCCATCAAAGTACATTTTCCATATCCCATGCTCATTCTTGGAGACATCCCCATCAATTGGATCAGTATTCAATAATTTAGGTTGTGAATTCTCTATTCTAAAACTTCCTAAGTCCACATCACAGAAACAATTATCTAATTTTGATTAACATATTCCAAAATTTGGTTCACTCTTGGTTCTCTATACAATTTAACATCTTCACCATTTATTGTTATTGTGGCATAGGATAAGTCAAATTGCACATTTCCTCCCACTGAAGTAGTCCATTTTCTTGACAGGAGCATCCCAATGTGAGGGGATGTGTCAATTACAATTATGTCAATTATGTATGCTGCTTGTGGATAAGCAACTAACTTCACTTCTACATCCTTCATGATTCCTACCACTAGGACAAGCCTACTATCCATAGCATAGAATTTACCACCAATAGTATTTACCCACATGCCAAGTTATTTCATAACCCCTACTGGCATGATTTTGATAGCAGCTCCTAAATCAATCATGCAATTTCTCACCAATTTGTTATTTATGAGGAATGTGGTAAAAAATGGATTGACCTGTAGAGGATTCATTAGTGTATCACCAAGACAAACCTTAGGGATTTTTATATCCCCTTGCCTGCCATTTCTGATTTTGGTGATTTCTTTGTTCTCCAAGCTTGGGCTCTTCTTAGTTCCATTGGATATTAGTTGAATAACACTATCTCTATATTCTATTATCTTCATCATTTCCAATAGTGGCACAAACATCTTTACCTAAGACAATGCTTGTGTGAAATCAAATGAATAGGAATTTTCTGCTTTGGCTATCTTCCTTTGTTCCAGTGGTTCTCCTTTATTTTCTTCTTTTGCCTTTTTAATTGTTTCATCATGTTTTTGTTTGCTCTTGTATAATTCCTTATCTTCTTTTTTAAGAACACACCTCTACTCATTCTTATTGTGCTTCTTATTCTCTGCCCTCTTTAATTTTTCCTAAGTTGTTTCCTTATCTTTCACAAACAATCCTCTTGGAGTGCCATTATTTGCATTTTTCATTCTATTTTTAATCCTATAGTTGTTTTTTGCTTGCTCCACTACAACAATGGTTAACTCTTTAATATCCTCCTCAGTTGGCCTCCTTAATTTATACTTGCTTGAATTAGGTGGTATATAAGGAGGATGTGATTCATCATTGCTTTCATTCTCTTGATCAAAAAATACCTATTGTTATGTCATGTGAATTTTGTACCTTTGGTTATTTACATCATACTCGTATCCTTCATCTCCTAAGGATGAGTATTCTTGTTCAACTAGATGAAAGGGTATGTGAAGTTAGATATATTGTATGATCTTCCTCTTCATTGTCATATGGTGTTTCTTCTTCTTGTATTGATTGTATTTGGGGAATGAGGAAATTTGCAAATTTGACACCAAGGGTTGTTATTAACCATGTGTATAAGAGTGAATTTGCACCCTAGGTGCAATTCCCCTTTTTTCCTTATTGCACTTTAGAAAAAGTAGTTCAAAGGCTTAAATTCACTTAAGCCCATTGATAGTAGTCTACTTGCCGCCTATTTTGTGTGTTGGTGGAGGCATTTCTATTAGGGATGCCCATGTGGCATGTAGACCTTTGTGTGACATGCTTACGTCCCTGGCAGATTCCTGTAGTTGAGCCAGCAGAGACATTACTCTTCTCATTGGAAATGAAGTTGTAACGCCTCCTTCAGCCACCCGACCAGAATATGGCTATTTACTTTCTCATTCCTTGATATTTATCCTTTGAACTTACATTTGGAGGTTGGAATATTGTTGGATGAAAGATTGGAAAGAACTCTACACCACACAACTCTCATACTCTCATTCACAAGCTCATTTCCACTCACTTCCAAGCATTCAAGCATTCAATTGTAGCAACATCAACACTCCACCATGTCTGTAGAGAAATTTTGGGACCATGCCATTGTAGCAGAGGCTTGAGTTCCTCTAATTTCTCCTCCAAGCAGCCTTGAGTGCTCTTGGTGGAGGTGGTAAGCTTCCCTATCCTCTACTCTATCATTTGGTTGAGTAGCATAGTACTGTTTGTAGTGCTTGTGTTTTTGTTACTTCTTTATCTCTTTTCCATTGGTTTTTCATGGTAGTGGGAACACCTAAATGGGGGTCTGACTGAGGCATACCCCTATACATCCACCCCCCAACATTCTCTTTCTTGTTGTTTGTAGGTGGGTGCATTTCAAGGAGCTAGCTGGCGAACAAGGTCTTCTACAAGATTGTCTTCATCACCTTAGCTTTGGTATATCTACTCTATCATCTTCATTTGTACTTCTTACATTTTATGGTATAATTTTTTCCTCTTAGAAGTCATTAATCTAGGCTATTATTCATTTTGGTGAGTCTGACCTTTTCTCTATTGTGACTTGGCCATACGAATCACAGCGCACTTTTGAGATGCCAGTGCATTACACTACCATAAGAAGTCCGTGCTATCATCCTTGGGTAGAGAGCTCCCTAAGGTGCAAAGTTGGACCTAATAACTGACTCGCCTAGCCCCACCTTGAAACCTAGGATTGTAGAGTGATCATAGGACCCAAAGATCCTCATCATTCTCATCCTCATACCTTTAACAATACATTTAGCTAAGGTAAGTTAGGGCAGCCTCTTGCGTCTTGACCCTTAATGACCTGGGGTCTTACATGTGGTGGTCCCCCTCTCTTCCATTTTTGGTGAACCCGACATGAACCATTTTGGTTCCATTCTTGCGATACTGATAGCCCCTTTCCTCATACTCTAGGAGTGTTTTAGGTGTGAGTGTTGTAAGGATATCGCCTTGCAACCCAACCTATGACCCGTAGGTGATGTAGTTGGAAGGTCCCAAAGGAATTGCATGACAAAACCTTAATTGGGTCACCATCTTATCAATTGACTTTTAGGGACTTTGTGAAAGTACTATCTAGTGTATGTGATGGCTTCATTCCTACATCAAACCATCCCCTTCAAGCAACCTGTGGAGAAAAGTGTTGGCATAGCCATTACTTCATGGGATCTATTGATGGGCTTTAATAATGAACCATCTCCCTCTATATTCCTACAAAGATCAATGGAAACATCGTAGCCAGTGTTCTCATTGATCCGACATCAGAGGTGAACATAATAATTGAGGAGATCGTGCTTATAAAATTTTTACATAAGGATGGATAAGATGCTCCTAAAAGTTTCATTCGCACACACGATGGTCTTTCTATAGCCCCTTTAGGTAGCATTTCCTTGTCAGTCTTGGTTAGACCTAAGACCGTGAAGCTCTTGTTTGATATCATTCCTAGGTTTGAACTCTTTCGTGTAAAGTTGGGTATCTCTTGGTTAGTAGCGATGAACACGGTACCCTCAATTGTGCATAAATGTCTAAAATTTATCCATGGAGGTTTTGTACATGTGATCCATGACACTAGATATCGACAGTTGGTCGTACGTGGTAGTTACTCCTTGGATCACCCATGGCCTATGTCAGTGGGTCCGCTTCTGCTTAGGAAAAACCTCTTACACAAGACATATCAAAATTATAAGAAAGGACATTTGAGGCCGAAAGTGAGGTACCCTCCCTTGCCTTACTCTATTTCACATAGGGCCTGCTTGAAGGCTGACAATGATGTTGTTAAGGCTCAAAAGAGGAAAGAAGAGAAGTGGTCTTGTGATCCTCCTTCTTCCTCTTCTGCTACCTAGCCTAACACTTCTTCTCACTTAGTTGTAGTACCCCCAAGTTTTGCTCCTCATTTGTAGGAGAACTCTTTGGTGCCCACTTGGCGAAAGCCCAAGTGTCCCATGTTCAAGCTTCCTGTTTTGTCGACGGAGCTTAGACCTGCTCAATATGAAAGGAAGAAGATCCTTTGAAGAGAGTCCTCCTTGTATTTACCACCATGACCTCCTACTACTCCTACTCATAAGGCAATGATTGGAACGAGGCCTGATATCGAAGCTCTTGAGTCGAATCCTTCTGTCACTCCTTAGATTACTCCCCTTGCTCCTGCATAAGAACCCATTCCTCTACTCAAAACGGCCATAGTGGATGTCCTTATGATTGAGTAGGAAACTCTTGTCCCTTCGAAAGCTACGGCTTCTAACTCTAAGAGCTATAGAAACCACCTTGGATGAGAACGTAAGGGCTGAAGAAAGGCTCTCCTAGCCAAGCAAGCCACTTCACAATAGAAGGAAGAAGAAAACACCACTCCCACTTTAGGGCCCTCTCCAACATCATCGTCCTCTTCTCTTGTTGTGTCTCTTCTACTTAATCCACTCCCAGCTTCCGTTGTGAGAAAAAACACACCTAACCTTAAATGGGTACAAGTTTTTATCACTCCTATGGTAGATTTTCCTTTGCCGATGACCGTCCCGGATATTCAACCCTTACCTAAACCCATGGATATGGTTAACAATTTGGTCATATCCACTGTGGTTTTCTCCTCCTCCTCTTCTACACCTCTACCTTTGTCTGTGGGGAGTTCACCTCCTCCTACAAAGAAAGAAGCAAAGGCTAGTCCTTCTCACAATAAAGGATGAAGAAGGAACCCACCTTCGCGAGGTGGCCTTGTGATGACCTATTTTGTCCTTGTGATGGAATTAGTCCTAGCCTCTCCTATGTTTTTCCCCACTCCCAAATCATTCGGTGAGCCTAGCAGTGGATCTTAGGTATAGCCCATCCCGTCTGCTGAGGTAAGACATGGCACTCCCATGGGGTACATGTTTAACTTTGTGGATGAAGTCCTGACCCTATCGGTGATCTTCATGAAATCGCTGACCTTGACTCCACAAGAGCTCGATGGAGAGTACCTCGAGGGGCCTTCTTCCTTGGCCCTTTTTGTGGGAGGGCAAGACGTCCCTCCTCTTAACATTCCACCCTTGTAGGCTCATCCTCGTTCCCCTTATGAGGATCTAGATTTGGAAGCAAATGACCTTTTGGATGATCAATGTTAGGAGGAGGTCACCGTTTCTTGATCTTGTGTGCGTGTCTACATGTTTTGTAATGTGTTCCCTTGTACTCATGCTATGTGTGTCTAGATGACCCTTGTCACCCTTGTTGGTGCTTGGATACAAGTGTGGCTTTTGTGTCGTAAACCTTCTTCTATTTGTACCATCATTCTTCCATGTTTGTGCTTGATTTTTATTAAATTGGGGATGATGCAAAGCATTGGGGGCATTTAGGCTTCCCTTCCATGTTGACCCAAAAAAATTATTTTTACTTTGTTTTCTATGCATTCTTCCTGATCTTGTTGGGGATTGATGATCTTTCACCTTGCATTATGGTTACCTACTATTATATGAGCTCAGAAAGATCTGACCTCACTAAACTAGATCCCCTTGTGCCCTTTGTTTGTGCTTTTCACTTTCTCTTTATCTTTCTCTCTTATTTGTTTGAGTTGTCCCTCCTATGTGTGACAACATTCTTTAACACTTCGACTTTCAGAAAATGAATTCACTGCCAACAAATCATTTCTTGTAAGTCCTCTTAATACCTTTTCCTTGGAAGCACATTCTAAACTCAGAACCTTAATGTAATGTGTTTCCTTCATCACAAATTCATAAAGAGAGGATTTGAAGACCTTCCTCCGAAGTGAGAACTGCTTTGAATTCCCCTTGTGTGGGGAAATGACCTTCCTTTCAAATTCCTTGATGAATTGAACATCTTTTGAAAGGATCCCTTGACGATGAATTTCTCTAGGATGGTGACTTTTGAATTGTGTGTCCCTTGAGTGGACCCCCTTATACTTCATGGCAGGTTCTTCAAGCACCCTTTCTTTAAAATCCTTTGTATTGAATGGAATCTTTCATTTCTAGCCTGGGGGAAACCTAACTAGACTCTTTCCATTCCTCCTTTCATGTCTAGCCTGGGGGAAGCCTGACTAGACCTTACTTTTCAAATAGTGTGTCCCTTGAGTGGACTCCTCTCCTTTTGAAGGGTTCCTGAGGGAACCCTTTGAAAGTCTATTGGTCTGCATGACCAGCCAAATTTTAGACATGTTATGTCTATGGATAGACATGTCACTGCTTTTAGATACATTTTATCTATGGGTAGATGTATCGACGTTTTAGACATGTTCTATTTACGGATAGACATGTCGCTACTTTTAGATATGCTCTATCTATGGGTAGATGTATCAACTCTTTAGACATGTTATGTCTACATGTAGACATGTCACCGATTTTAGATACATTATATCTGTGGGTAGACGTATTGACACTTTAGACATGTCCTATCTATGGGTAGACATGCCACTGCTTTTAGATGCGTTCTATCAGCATGTACACATATTGATGCTTTAGACATGCTCTATCTACGAGTAGACGTTTCGCCATTCCTGGCTCTATAGAGTCTGCTTCCTTGGGGCTTCCTCCATGTGAGAGATCTTGTGGGTTGCCTCCTTGTAGGTCTATGGGCCTGTAAGGCGCTTTGTTGTTCCAACTTCATAGTTTCGAGCAGCTATGGAGTCCTTTGTTTTCCCTACATCTTCAAGTTTGCTAGATCATGTTCTACTTCCTCGATAGTTCAGGTATACTTTTCTAACCCTAGGGTATGTGTAGGATCATGATGGGCCAAAAAGTGGTGATATGTAAGTGATATGATGGCCCATGTGGTTGACGAATTTTTTTTTTACCCAAAATTGATCAAATGAAAAGGGTTTTTAAAGGAGATTATTAGCTTTCCACCAATATAAATTATACTTTACTTTGAATTTAATAAATAATTATTATTCATTTTCTATTTGAATTATGACTTAAGTCTTGATTGATATGTTGATTGAAAAATATCTATAGCTTTCAAGTGATATCAATTTTTTTCAATCTAGAACATGTGTCACATTCTATGCTTTGCATAAGTTATAGGATTAAAAAAAAAAAATTGAATTTCATGAAGTTTTGACCAAGTTAAGGTGGTTAGACATACAAGTTTTTATATTTTTTAAAAGTTGTAATAAAAAAATAATAATTAATTATTTACTTGGAAAAAAATTACAAAAAAATATGCATCACATCAGGACATGAGTCCTCTACTTATATCTAAAATATTATAAAAATATATAATCATTTTATTGTGGTTAGGTGGTGAGACAGACAACTTCTTTTTTGCCTAAAATTTAAGTACTATTGCATTGAAATTTAAAATTTTCACCAAATAGATTTTTTAAAATAAACCTAGTATTTTAGAAACTACACTCAATTTTCTATAGATTCTATTCTTACATATTTTTGAAATAATATAGATAACTTATTGAAATTTTTAAGTCAAGTTGCCTAACTCTGATTTTTTGAATTTTTTGCCACTTAAGGGCTTGTTTTTTCCATGATGATCCTACACATACCCCCTACTCTCTTCTTGATCTACTTTACTGAGCACTCATTAGTACTTGTGCTCACTAAAGTAGGGGAAACATTTATAAGAGCGAATTTGCAACCTAGGTGCAATTCCCCTTTTTGCCTTATTGCACTTTAGAAAACCTAAGTCAGAGGCTTAAATTCACTTAAGCCCTTTGATGGTAGTCCAATTGGCACCTATTTTGTGTGTCGGTGGGAGAATTTCTATCGGGGACACCCATATGGCATGCAAACATCCACATGACACACTTATGTCCTTGGCAGATTCCTACGGCTGAGCCAACAGAGACGTTACTCTTCTCATTGGCAGCAAAGTTGTAATGCCTCCTTCAGCCACCCAACCTAAATATGGTCATTTCCTTTCTCATCCCTTGATATTTAGTCTTTGAACTTGCATTTGGAGGTTGGAAGATTGTTGGATGAAATATTGGAAAGAACTCTACACCACAAATCTCTCATACTCTCATTCACAAGCTCATTTCCACTCACTTCCAAGCATTCAAGCATTCCATTGCAACAACATCAACACTCCACCACATCGGTAGAGAAAGTTTAGGACCACACCATTGCAGTAGAGGCTTGATTTCCTCTCATTTCTCCTCCAAGTAGCCTTCAGTGCTCTTGGTGGAGGTGCTAAGCTTCCCTCTCCTCTCCTCTATCATTTGGTTGAGTAGCATAGTATTGTTTGTAGTGCTTTTGTTTTTGTTACTTCTTTATCTCTTTTCCATTGGTTGTCTGTGGAGGTGGGAACACCTAAATAGGGGTCTAACTAAGGTATACCCCTATATAGCCACCCCACAACATTATCTTTCTTGTTGTTTGTAGGTGGGTGCATTTTGAGGAGCTAGCTGGAAAACAGGGTGTTCTACAAGATTATCTTCATCGCCTTAGCTTTGGTATATCTACTCTATCACCTTTGTTTGTACATCTCATATTTTATGGTATTATTTTGTACTCTTAGAAGTCATTAAGCTAGGCTATTAGTCATTCTTGTGAGCCCAAACTTGTCTCTATTGTGACCTGGTCGTACGGACCACAACACGTTTCTAAGATGCCAATGCATCACGCTCTCATCTGAAGTTTGTGCTGACATCCTCGGGAAAAGAGCTCCTTGAGGTGTAGAGTTGGACCTAAAAACTAACTTGCCTAGCCCCACCTTGAAATCCAAGATTGCAAAGTGATCGTAGGACCCAAATATCTTCATCATTCTCATCCTCATACCCTAAACAATACATTTAGTTGAGCTAAGTTAGGGCAGCCTCTCGTGTCTTGACCCTCCATGACCCAGGATATTGCATGTGGTGGTCCCCCTCTCTTACACCATGTAAGCTTCCTTTTTCTTCAAGGGATCAGGTGTTTCTTTATACTTAGGCCTATCAGTTATAGGTTTTCCATCTTTCCAATTTGTGTTGTATGGCATGTCATGTAGTCTTGGTCTTTCATTCCTTTATGAATTCTCCTACTTATTCTAGGGGTTGTTAGAGTTTTGGGGAACTCTAAGGTTGTCCCTCTTTCTAGTCATCCCTACAACCTTTCTATTGTTCTCATTGGTTAACATTGGATTTTTCGATTCAATTAAAATCCTAGGGCATTTGTTTATGAGTTCATACCCCATTTCTGGATCAAAGCCCTTTAAATAAATGCTCGAGGTTGTTGGATCAATCAGTTTGGATCCTTGTGGTATTTTGTTGTATAGTTTGGAAAACCTTCAATTGAAGTCATAGACCAACTCATTTTGGTACTTTTGAATACTTATCAGCTCATGAAGGAAAAATTTAGGGGCACACTAATTCCCATATTATTTTAAAAATTAATTCTAAAAATCTGCTATAGAATCAATTTAAGCATTAGGTAGACCATTGAACCAACCCCTTGCTTCTTCAGTTAGGGACATCATGAATAATCTCATATTCACATCCTTATACTCCATACCAATATCTTGTATAAAAGAATTGAAATTCTTGATATATTCTTCGACTGATATTCCATTATTCCTAGTGAATTTGGGGAGTGTATTTCTCCAATTCTTGTCAATTGGGTATGGATATAATTGGTGCCCTGTTAGATCAAATTGTCTACATGGTCTCATGGGGTTTTGTGGAGGAAAATTCAGAGGTGGTGGATTGGGGTAGTATTGATATCCATATTGGTGCTGATGATAAACATTTTGTTGGATGTGTTGTTGAGGGTGTAAATTTTGATGTGACACATTTTGTTGATATTGTGGGGCATACTATTGGCCTGGTGGTGGATAGTGCTGAGTAATATTGCTAGAATTTGGGGGATAGGACCTTTGTAGTTGCATATTATCCTGAGTGCATTTTTTTGTGTTACTACTAGTTTTATGAGGTACTTTTGAAGTACCTAGAGCACCTGTGTTTTGAGATGTTCCATGTGAATTGAAATTTCCATCTTGTTTATTTGGAGGGACATATTTTGGAAGTTTTGGTGCATGGATGCTTAATTGTGCCATTTGGTGATCTAGCTCCTAACTTTCTTGTATCATTTGTTGTCTCCTTCTAAGTTGTCTCTTCCACTCTAAATGTAGTTCAATCTCTTCATTTGTCATACTATCAAAAATAAATGACATTGTGATCAATAGACCCCTCATGGTTTTCTTCCCCTTGCTATGATGAGAATCCCCTATCATATTCCTCTTGTCCCTATTTTCTTTCTTCTTCCAATTGTTCCTAAAAATATTTCAAATTTTGAGGGTCTAATCTTAAATTGAGGACATTATCATTTATATTGATTCTATTAGGGGGTGTCGAGAGATTTCCACAATTAGAGAGAAGTGGAGATTTAAATGTTGTGAAGGGTTGCTCTGATGTGTTCACATTATCTTCTAGCTGTTTGGATACCATTTCACACTTATTTGTGTTATTTTTCCCATGAAGAGATCCATACTTATTTGTCCACTTAATATTGGTCTTCTTAGGACTCTCGTAGTGCAAATATCTTCTTCCATTCATGTTGGATGATATGAAATATCTCTCATGTCTATTGTCTATCCTTTTTGTTTTGATATTTACTTTGTCAAGAATAAAAATCCTTTAGAGTCACCACCTACTTTTCATAAGTAGGAGAATGATTGTGTTTCTCCCCAACAAAGTTCTCACCCTTTTGTGATGTTTTGGAAGGACTCTATCATGGAAGGATTAAGGTTCAGAATTGGCTTAGTTCCCAGTAGAGTCACCAATTTGTTGGATCTAAAAAATGGAGGTTACAAATCCTAAGAGGATGTTAGGCTCTATGATCAGACTTGCAACTTTTTTGAACCAATGAATAGAGTTAACCTATATGGTTGATGACTCCCTACACTTCAGATTCTACTAAACCTAGGCAGGTAGACCTTGATAGCTAAAGCAAATTGTGTGGCTTATTTGGATTTTAAGGATCTATCCATAGTGGCATAAAGTGTGGGATAGATGATGGCTAGTTAAATAATTTTACTCCTAATGTAATAATTGAATGTTTAGAATATGAAAATGCATAAGTGAAGTATAAATGAAATATGAGGTGGACTAGTGCTTTATTGGGTAAGCAGAGTCAATGAAGCTCTATGATAGGTGACTATTATTGGATACAATTTTGATTGTTGGGAACTTACATTTTTTTATACCTTGTAGAAACATTCAAAAATGTGACTCACAGACTCTACTTATTGATCCAATTGATCCTATCAGGTTACTGTGATTTATTAAAAGGGTTTTAATCCTTCCTTGAAGGAACTAATTAAAAGAATCACACAATGATAACAAATGTGTATTGACAAATTAAGTATATCCTCAATTTGAATAACAAGATAACATCAAGTTGGAGACAGTATGACAGTCTTATCAACTACCTAACTCTTCTTACTAATCCAAATGTTAATTCCAAGTTACTGTTATAAATTAAAAGGATTTTAATTCTTTAATAGAAACCAATCAACTTTATTACACAATAACAAAAAATGTGCCTTGATGAAATTGAATATCAACTTGGATACACAAATTCAAATAATAGAGAAATAACAATGTGGAGAAAGTATCTTCTATATATCTCCTATTCTCTCCATATTCACTCTTACCATTCAATCATCATATGTGCAACTAATATATTAGTATCTTGAAGAGGGTTCACCTCTTCATAAGTGTCTTTTGGAATTAAATGCAATAAACATTAACAATTATGCTCTAATGAGCCACAAATGAACTTGTGTTATATGATATAGATATTCTCGAATCAAATGTGTTTCAACATCTTCTATAGCATTCCTTACAACTATCTCCATGATGATCATCTTCTCAAAATGCTCACATGCCTCCTCTAGTGTCGAATCCTCATTCTTGGTTGTTTCCAAGTCCCCATGCAATATTAGTCTACACTCTTGCATCCATTCACTCTGATTCTTCAAATCTCCATCATCTTTGAACACTATAGGCACCCCTTCCTTTGAAACATCAAAAAACTCCTTTGCATCTACCTAAAGTTCCTTATAATAATCCTTATGTTTTCTCACCATATCCTTAGCAGCTAAATGGATACAGTTCCAGAAGTGCTTCTCTTTTGTATCTCTTGGATCCTTTCTTAAATCCTATCATTTATTCTCCTATGTTCCTAAATATCAATGTGACTCTTGGAGTGAGTCACCTAGAACTTGTCCATCCAGATCATTAGATCAACATGCCTCTTTTGGAAGATTGTAGAAAGTGTATCAAATTTTTCTTTGCACACTTGAGTGTGTACTTGTGACTCCTTACCTTTTTCCTTTAATTGGGAACCTTCTTCTTTTGCTAACATTCTAGTAGATCCTTTGAAGGTTTCCTTAATTGTATCTCTCAAGAAGTAATTTTCTTTCAGCATTCTCTCACTATTCAACTTGTACATATCTCATTCTTTAATCAACATTTGAATATGTACTTTATTCAATTTGGCTACATTTATGCCAATGTCAACTATGACCATAAGATCAATCTCTCCTACTTTCAGTGTCATCACATGACCAAATGCCTTCTCAGTATCAATAATCATAAATTTCTTATGTGGGGGATACTGTGCCCAAATCATAAGAGAATTCTCATCATGGTTGTTTCTTGATCCAATGTACACTTCTATTACCCCTTTTGGACTGAGCTTGTGCTTAGCACCACTATTATGTAGAAAACTATAAAAAAAAGAGCATAATTTAAATCCAAACCAGGAAATATCATCACACCAGACTCCTCTAGTAATTTTCTTCCCCTCTTGATGGGAAAGGTCGTTGATCTCACAACTTGCATCATTTAGTCAATTAATTATTAAACCAAGTGTTTCTTAGAGCTATATGCAATAAGGATGTTTGTCATAGATTTTTGGGGGGTTTTGCACTATAAATAGTGACTTCAGGTGTCGGTTTGGCTCCTTCAAGAGCTTTCAGGAGCTCTCAGGAGCTCTCAGGAGCTGAACTTCAGTGACTAATTCCTAAGGATCAATTCTATCTTATTTCCAAATTTAAAGTTTTTTCAACTTATTTTTGACTTCATTTGACTAGATTGGGACCGATTCATGGAAAAGACCAACATTTACTTTAATTCTTAATCTAGAATTCAAAATACAAACTTAATTCTAATTTACTTCAAAATAAATTTACCTTAAGATTTGCTAGAAAATAAATGCTATTTTAAAGAACAAAAATAAATTGCAAGAAAATAATGATTAATCTAGAAAACATAAATACTAATTTTCATGAATAGATTCCAAACAAATTTTAGTTTCATCTTTCCATAAGTTCCCATCATTGCTTCAATTAAATTCAATAGATAATTACCAAACTTAATTCCTACAAACAACATCTAAATCTTGATTAACTCAATAAACTTTACAATGAATCTAACAAACCATTCTGACCATGATGATTTAAACTTAAAAGAGATTTAAACACAGTTCCTGAAAACAATTCAAACAAAATTAACATTCCAGATTTAACATCTAATGAACTAAAAATGATTCAAACAAACTTAACATTCCAAGTTAATATTAATGAACAAAAATAAAATAAACTCAGAAAAATACCACACAAGATCAATTCCTTTGGTTGAGCAGGCCCTGCTCTTCCTCCGATGAGATATCTAACACATTGATTCGAGTTAAATTCTTATCTTCATTCAAATTGATCAAAATAGGGACACAGAATAGGGTATTGCAACCATTACAAGATTCTAGTCAAAATTTATCTAACTCCTTTCTAAAACCTAAACATGGATATTTATAACTATATCCTTATTGAATTCAAAACATGGCATTAACTACCAAGATTCAAGGCATCTAAACTAAATACTAAAACATAACTAAAAAAGGACTAAGAATAGACATAGATAGAAATGTCAGATCAACAGTGGGACTAGAAGTTCCTAAACTGACTAAAAGAAGCTAATTTGAAACTTTAGTGATTCATCATCCAGCTAGGTTGATCAATGACACAATTGTCTTCATTTGATTAAACATGGAGTTTAACTTTATCATCAGTCATTAATCTTTCAATACCCTCAATAAAATCCTTAATAGGATACCAATTATGATAGTAAAAGATTAAAAGTGCGTAATTAGCTCACCAATATCATCACAAAAGCAACACATTTAATATAAAGCATTACCTCAAATATATCTACCAAATTAGCCAAACATAAAGTAAAGCAAATAAATATATCACTCTATAGTCTATCACCATTCATGTTAATTAATAAAATAAACAAGTCTTTTAAAACATAAAATGACTATATGAAAGTATCTATGGTCCCCTCATCATTCTCCCCCACTTGTTGTGAACCATGTCCTCATGGTTCTTTGTCAAGAATTATAGTGGTTTCTTTGTCCTTGTTCACTGCTTCCATCCAAATGGCACAGTCGAACACTCCTTCCCTGTATTGTGGTGGAAGTATGGTCTTGAGTACAAAGCCATTGTTTTCCTTTAGCTTCTCAAACTATGTTTTTAAGACCTCTGCTGGAATATTGTTTGGTGCATTGAGTTTTGGAGTGGGAATGATGATAATTGGAATTTTGAACCACATACCAACTCAAAATTCCTATTGTTTTTCAATCAAGGAGATTACATGCCTAGCTCTTATCAAGCTCCATCTGATGTTTTTTGGGCTTATAGGCTCTTTTCTTCTCAATGTCTTAGGGATGGTGTAATATCTTTCCTGACACAAATTTATTGCCAATGGAGGAACTGTCCCTTCTAAATTTTGAAAAGTAGATGTACTATTCAACAAATTTGAAACTTAGAGAGGATTGATATTATTTTTCCTTAAAATTGATCATACTCTTGTAATATAATTTTGTGCATGAGGCATTTCGGGTCTCATTGGTAAACTATACCTTTTTTGTGCCTCTTTGTATTTTTCAATCCTTTCTGACCATTCAACTTGATTTTGCATTAAGGAGACAAAGGACCTGATTTGTAATTCACCAACATAAACATTTAACAAAGAATCATCATTATCTCCCATCAAAAACCCATGCTATAAAAATTCACACATCTGGTTTTGAATATCAAGGTGGCTATGGAAATAATCTTGCAAAAAATCTTTTTCCTTATGATAATCAAGGTTTCTCCATAAAACTAATTGATTGAGCTTCCATTGTAGAAATTTATCCCTTAGAAATAAATCATATATCTTTGATGGTCTCCTCATTGACAACATTGCAAAGCTTATCTCTATTTCTCAAATCTTCTTTCTACTTCATTTTTTTCTTCCTCTAATTTTTGTACTTGTATTTTCAATTGATCATTTTTATGCTTAAATTTCAAGGCTGCTAAAGAGAGATATCTAGGTTGAGTCCTTTGTGGAACATCTGATGGAATATCAGATGGAATGGGAGGTAGAGCAAGGTAATGTGGTGGGGCCACGAAAGCAGAAGCTTCTTGAAAATGAAACCTCGTGGAATGTTGTTTTAATTTCTCTTCTTTTAACTACAATTCCTCTTTCAATTTCATGATTTCCTCTGCACTTGCTAATGCTTGCACACTAGCTTGTTGTAAAGCCTCTTCAGTGTTATTCAACTAATCTTTATACCTTGCTTCCCTTTGTTCAATCTCCTTTTCCATTTCCTAAGTTTTATTGAGGGATTGTTGTGACTCTTCCTCTTTTCTTTTCTATTTTTCCTCAAGAAATTGCATATTCCTCCTTTCCTGCTCTAGCTCAGCTTCAATTTTTGAAAATTTCATTGCTATTAAAAATTCCTCTATTTCTAATTCTTTCTCATTCAATTTTTCATGAAATTTTTCTTCTTCAACTATTGGCTCTTTTCCCTAAAATTCCTCAAAGGCTTCCCTTTCTTCTAACTATGTTTCAGACTCTTCAATATATTCATGGATCTCGATTATCAAGGTTCTTTCAGGAGATGGAATTGGAACTTTACGAGGGTTGTGGGGTTGCTCGGGGGAATGCACTAGTGTTTGGATTTCTTCATGGGCTTTTAGAGACAGGGGTTTCAAATGTAGGGATTTTTTAGGAGTCAACACAATAGTCTCAACATTACTAGGGCTTTCTTTAGTCAAGTCTTGTTTTCTCTTTTTGGAGGCACTACGGGTTACCTTAGAGGATTCTTATAGCTTTATTTTACTCTTTTTATGCTCTCCTTTAGAAGATTCACCTTTTTCTACTTTTTCCCTTTTTTCCATAGGCCCCTTTATGGGTTTTCTTTTTTGTTTTTCTATGGGTGCAGAAAAAAATTCAAGCCAACCTTGTTTCCTAGACTCTTTCTTCAAGAAATGATGTTAAATTATCAAATGAATTAAACCATGGTATTTTATGAAATATTCTCTAGATTTTAGCTGGGAAATAATTGAAGCAATTTGTTGAAACAAATATGCTGGAAATTTGATTCTAGCCGAGGATTTTGTGTTTCCATACATAAAATGTATTAGTAGCCACATTCCTAGCCCTAATACAGTGCTATATTGTCCTTCACATGTGAAGAATTTCATTACCCACATTGTAGCAGTTCTATAAGGCTCTTCCAAGCTATTATGAGCTATCCCTCGTTGATCTCCTTTATGCTTGAGAATCTCAAGATTCTTTGTTGGTTCCTAATGAAATGCCACCACCAATTTATCAAACTTTACTTGACCCTTATTAACTAGTTTTCCCTCTTTAGGAATTCTTGAAATTTCACTTATTATTTCAAGAGTAACTTCAATGATCTCACCTTGGACTCTTGTGAAATTTACATGGAAATTCATGATAAATTCTTCCATAATTTCTTGCTGAAAACCTTCATACTGCAGAATAAATTCCAACCATCCTGCTTCTCTTAGTATTCTCTTGGTCTCATAATCAATAGTAAAGTTTTTTGGCTCTGCATTCCTTTTGTTCCCCATCTTTTCTGTCAAAAATGGTGGACTTTAACAATTGAAAAATTCAACTCGGTGGACTGAGCTATTTAACAATATCCAGAATGATCTTTTCTTATTTTTGAAGCAACTATTTTGAAAAATGACATGACGTGTCATTATTTCCTTGCATTAAATTCCTTTACTACTCCAAACGATTTACATGCCACAATTTTGTAGTTGCAATTCAATTTGAAAAGTTGGTGGTGCTCTTTACACATGTCAGCTTAAATTTGAAAAGAATTTGAAAAGAAAGGTGAATCTCAACATGACCCACAATCATTACAGATATCATTTGGATGTCACATCACTTATACCAACTTTTTTGCCACTTTTGAAATCATTAAAAGATAATTATTATAGTTATCAATAACAAAATGGAAAATATTTCTATACTCATTAATATTTATCTATTTTACATTAGTTTAACTACTTTAGAAAATAATATTCACATTAAATGTACACCTTTATTTATTGAAAGCCTTTGAGATCTTCAGGAAACTTCAGGAGCCTTTAGGAGTGTTCAGGAGCTCTCAGGAGTTCATGAGCTTCAGGAGTATTCAAGAGCTTTCAAGAGCTCACAGGATTTTTCAGGAGCTACTCGTAGTTAACCTAGATAGATGGCCATTGTTGGTTTCTAGTCATCTTTTCTTTTTGAAAGCAAACTACCATTTACTAGTTTTTTATTTACTTTCTTTTTTCCCAAGGTAAACTGCCATTTGTTGGTTTTCAATTTACCTTGTTTATTCATGCCTTCTTCAAAGGTTTAAATATCTTCTCTCATGGAAGAGATATCTTCCATGAGAAAATGTTTAATTCTGTGTTGCAGATCATCTAAAAATTCCTCCTTTGATGTTGGCTTATGATATGTTTTCAATTGATGACCATTAACTAGTATAACCCTTTTTTCTCCATCAATTGGTACTAATTGAACAACTCCATTTTCAAATACTTGATCTATCTCATAGCATCCTAACCATCTTGTATGGAATTTCCCTTTAAACTCTTCAAATCTAGAGTCAAATAATAATGCCCAATCTCCTTCCTTGAATTGTCTAGACACAATATACTTATCGTGACATTCCTTCTTTTTCTTTTGTATTACCTCTGTATGTTGAAGAGCCTCCATTGTCATCTCATCAAGTCTGTTGAGCTACAAAATTCCACTTTTCTCAGACTCTGGTAAATCAATTCCAACTTCTACTACTATTTTCAATGTTCTTAATTCAAATTATATAGGCATGACTAGTTTTTTCCCATACACAAGTTCATATGGAGAAAATCTAGTTGTTTTCCATGTGGTATTATAAGCCCATACTGCTTCATCTAACCACTCTACCCAGTCTTTTTTCTTTAATGAAACAGTCTTTGTCAAGATATTCTCCAATTCTTGGTTAGTGAATTCAACTTGTCCATTCGCCTGAGGATGATATGGAAAAGATTTCCTATGGGTCATTTGATATCTCTACAAAAAGGCTTCCATCATTACTAATACAAATTGTGGTCCATGGTCTAAAAAAATTTCTCTTGGTGCACCAAATCTCTAAATAATTTGCTTGTACAAAAAATATGCAACTTTATCCTCTCTTGTTGTTGGCAATGCTTTCACCTTAGCCCATTTTGTTGCATAGTTAGTACAATCAAGTATATAATTTTTCCCTTTAGAAGGTGGATTGATAGGTCCCAAAAAATTGATTCCCCATTTTTTAAATGGTTCCAAAGCTATTTGTGGTTGAAATGGAATCTCCATTCTTGGGGTGGGTCTTCCCATCCACTAAAATTCATCATAGTGCTTAACAAAGAATAAAGCATTCTTTGTCATTGATAGCCAATAGTAACCATCTCCTAAGATCTTATTAACTGTTCTTACCATTGAATAGTGTCCTTCTTCTGACTCATGATGGAAAGTGTGTACTATATCATAAACATTTAACTCAGCTACACATCTATGAAGAACATGATCATGACACATTTTAAATAAAAGATCATTAATCCACTGAAATCTAGAACTTTCATGAATTAACCTTCTTTTTTGTTCATGTCTGAAGTGATTTGGACACTTCCCTATTACAAGGTAATTTTCCAGATCTGCAAACCATGGTGGATGAACTGATATTGCAAATAAATTTTCATCTGGAAATGTGTCATCTAATGGTTCTTGATCATCTTGCAAAGCAATTTTGGAAAGGAAGTCAACAACAACATTATCATTTCTAGGCTTATCTATGATAGTCACATCAAATTCTTGCAAAAATAGTAACCATCTAATAATGCTTCCACCTACTATAGCCTTGTTCATCAAATATCTAATTGCAACATGGTATGTATGTACGTAAACTTTGTAACCTATAATACAATTCTAGAATTTGTTAATTTCATATACTATAGCTAAAAATTCTTTTTTTATTATTGTATAATTTCTTTCAACACAATTTAGATTTTTTCTAACATAATAGATTGCATGCATGGTATCATTGTCATCTTTTTGTCCTAATACTACTCCAATAGCCAAGTTGGATGCATCAGCATGTATGTGAAATGGATCTCCCCAAACAGGTCCTTTCATAATTGGAGAAGTTGTTAAAGCTATTTTAATTGTCTCAAAAGATTTTTGACAATCTTTAGTCCATACAAACTCCTCTTCTTTCTTGAGAAATGTAAACAAAGGTCCAAAAATTTTACTAAATGCTTCTATAAATCTTATGAAATATCTGACATGCCCAAGAAAACTTCAAACACCAGTTTGGTTCCTAGGGATCTCAATGTTTTGAATAATCTCAACTTTCTAGGGATCAACTTTTATCCCCTCTTTTGAGATGTAATGTCCCAAAACAATACCTTTTTTCATCATAATTGAACTCTTTTCATGATTTAAGGACAACCTATGATCTTTACATCACTACAAAACTTTTTCTAAGTTTTTAAGGGCTTCCTAAAATGCTTTTTCATGAACTGTAAAGTCGTCCATATATATTTTAGCACACAAAGTTGTGAAATTTTCAAGGATAGCAAGGACTTCTCTTTGAAAAGTGGATGGCATGTTACACAGTCCAAATGGTAAAACTGTATAAGTGTATGTAACCCAAGGATAGGTAAAATTAGTTTTATCTTGATCTTTAGGAGCTACTTGGATTTGATTGTATCCACTAAAGCCATCAAGAAAAGAGAAATAATTGTTTCCTGCTAGGTTATCAAGTACTTGATCAATTAATGACAATGGAAAATTATCCTTCTTTGTGGCTTTATTTAATTCTCTATAATCCATGCACACACACCATTTACTATTTTTCTTGGAGACAATAACCAATGGAGAAACCCACTGAATATCAAATATTGGGAAAATGAACCCTAATTTGAGTAGCTTTTCTATTTCTTGTTTAACAATGTCATGAAGAACAAGATTGATTTTCCTTTGACCTTGTCTGATTGGTCTTACATATTCAATGTAAATGTGATGACTACAAATTAAAGGATGAATTCCTCTCATATCCATATACTCCCAAGAAAATGCTTCAGTGTATTTTTCTAAAGTTTCCTTCAATTCTTTTTCTTGTGTTGGGGATAAAGATGAATTAATGTTGGTAGGGTTATCTCCAGCTACTTGAATTTATTTAGTTCCATTTTCAGAATCTAGGGAATTTTCAATAAGTGTATTTAGAGGACAAGAGTGTTGATGAAATGTTGCTTGAAAATTTCCTTTCTCAATTTGATTAATGTCTTTAGAAGTAAACTCTTGTTCTTCACATTCTTTAATATGTTCAACCAAAGTATCCATAGATAACTCTACAATGTCGCCACCTTCTGATTCTATATCCTCATCAACCCCAAATTGAGTGTTTGGTTGAATTGATGGTTGTGCAGATGGATAGAGTGACAATTATTTTTGTTTTTGACCATTTGAAATGATCATACTTCCAGATCTACAATCTATTAAGGAAGCAACAATAGCTAACCATGGTCTTCCTAAGATGATTAGATAACCAAAATCTTTCTTTCTGGCTTTAAGAACCAAAAGGTCAACTAGATAATCCCATGTGTTGATGGTGAACATGATTTCTTCTATGATACCTTTAGGTTTAGTAGTAGATTGGTTAGTTAACTTTAAAATAGTTGTTGTTGGCTAAATAGTTGTCATTTCTAACATTTCAGCAATACTAGATGTGATAACATTTATGGTAGCTCCTAAATCAATTAGAACATTGGATATCTCCACTCCATTAATACTCAAGGTTATTATAGGACTACCAAGATCATTATATTTATAGGGAAGCAATCTTCTTGATAACACATCAGTGAGTTTTGTCCCTATTTATATTGTGGGAGGTAATTTCTTCTTTCTCCCTAGAGTTTTCATGAAAAGGGATTTTACAAACTAATTTATCTCTGGTATGTCTTTTAATGGCTTGAAACAATGGTATTTCAATGTTAATCTTCTTCAATTCTCAAAGAAGTTGAGAATCAACAAAATTCATGTAACTGGGTTGAGAGATTTTAGGAGTGATTTTTCTTCCTTTAATCTCTTAGGGTAAGGTGCCTAATTGATGTTTTGTTCTTCCTCAAAGTTTTGTTTTTCTGCTAAATTCTTGTAATCTTTCCCACCTTCTTGAAATTTTTCTGCTGGTGTAGATCGAATAGTTCGATTTCTTAATTGAATATCATTAACATCAATCACATTCAAATTAGGGGAATTTACATCATTACGGTTATTTCTCAGATTTTCAACTAGTTGAGCTTGAAATTGAGGTTGGTTTACCTAATCATTAGTAGGATTAGGGGCATTGATTGTTGAAGGTGTTTGTCCCCAAGGATGTTTTTTCCCCTGATTTTTCCATGGTTGGAACTGCGTCTAATTTTGTTGTCATGATGGATGATTTGACTAACACTATGGCTACTAATTAACTTTCCATTTTGACTGGTTCCATTGAGGATTCATCCATTCAGGTTGACCCCAATATGTAGGTGGTGGTTGTGGTTGACATGGAGGGATCCATTGGTTTTGGTTTTTCCAAGGGTTTTGATTCCAGTTAGATGTAGAACCATAATACCTTTGATTAGCATTATACCCTATGTTTTGAGGTCTTTGGCCAACATAATTAAGCTCTTCCTCTACCATAGGTCATTTCTTTAGATTTCTCTTAATCCTAGCCAAAAGATTACAAGAACTTGTTGAGTGTTTTTTCTCACAAATCTCACAGATATCAACTTGATTCAATGGACACTGTCTTAAAAGGTGTTTCCCCTACACTTGGAACAATAAATAGACAATGGTTTAGTATTCTTCTTCTCTCCTTGCATGTTGAGATGAAGAAGTAAATTAGTTTTCATGTTTTCTAATTTATCCATTACTTCTGACACATTAGTAATATGAGCCTTGTTTCTTCTGGAGTTTCTAGGCCCTACCCTAGTCCTAGAGTAGTTTCTACATATTTCAAAAATATCATCCAAGGAAAGCTTATTAATGTCTCCTTTCCCCATAAGATTCAAAGGCTCTCTTCATTCATCATCAATTCCTCTCAAAAAAATTGTTTTACTAATTTCACCATCCAACCCATTAGTACACCTCTGATGCACAAACTGAAATCTATCAGCATAATCTTCTAAACTTTTGTCCTCCATTTTTCTTATTCAAAAAAATTCCTCTTTCATATCCCTTACCCAACAATAATCTTGGTACTTATCGAAGAACTCAGTTTCCATTTGCTACCAAGTTCCAATTGTTCCTGCTCCTAAACCAATGAACCATCGTAAAGCCGACTCTTTCAAGGTAGAAGGAAATAACTTTGAATTTTGGTTATCATTTGTGGAATCAAATGTTTGGCATAAAACTTTGAACTCAAAAAGGAATTGATCAGGATCTTTTAAATTTTTTCCCCTAAAGGTATGTAAAACCGAGGGTGAAATATTCTTCATAGGAGGCTCACCAATCTGTTTTTCAAGATTTATAAGATATGAAAATGTCCTATTTGCTACAAGACATACTGGTTGGTCGCCCATTTATTCTTCTTGAAATGGATCTATATTCTCTTCTTGATTTTTGATATGATGTTCTTGATTATCCTCTTGATTTTTGATTTGATGTTGTTGAATATCTTGTTCCTGATCAAAATCAATATTTCTTCAAAATCAATTTTTCATGGAAGAAACCTCCCTACATGGTCTCTATTTCGTCTCATCCACAATTTAAATCTATCTTGCTTATCAACATTAAGGCTTCACACTTAAGGTATAGATCTTTTATTCCCTGGTAATGATGCCAAAAATCATGGGCAAGGTCATTGATGTCACAACTTGCATCATTTAGTCAATTAATTATTGAACTAGGTGCGTCTTAGAGCTATATGTGATAACGATGTTTGTCAAAGATTTTTGGGGGGTTTTGCACTATAAACAGTGACTTCATGTGTCAGTTTGGCTCCTTCAAGAGCTTTCAAGAGCTCTCAGAAGCTCTCAGGAGCTGAACTTCAATGACTAATTCCTAAGTATCAATTCTATCTTATTTCCTAATTTAAAGTTCTATCAAATTATTTATGACTTCATTTGACTAGATTGAGACTGATTCATGGAAACACCAACATTTTCTTTAATTCTTAATCTAGAATTCAAAATACAAACTTAATTCTAATTTACTTCAAAATAAATCTACCCTAAGATTTGCTGGAAAATAAATGTTGTTTTAAAGAAAAAAAATTGCAAGGAAATAATGATTAATCTAGAAAACATAAATACTAATTTCCATGAATAGATTCCAAACAAATTTTAGTTTCATCTTTCCATAAGTTCCCCATCATTGCTTCAATTAAATTCAATAGATAATTACCAAACTTAATTCCTACAAACAACATCTAAATCTTGATTAACTCAATAACCTTTACAACAAATCTAACAAACCATTCTGGCCATGATGAACTAAACTTAAAAGCGATTTAAACAAAGTTGATGAAAAAAATTCAAACAGAATTAACATTCCAAATTTAACATCCAATGAACTAAAAATGATTCAAACTTAACATTCTAGATTTAATATTAATGAACAAAAATAAAGTAAACTCAGAAAAATACCACACAAGATCAATTCCTTTGGTTGAGTGGGCCCTGCTCTTCCTCCGGTGAGATCTCTAGCATAGTGATTTGAGTTAACTTCTTATCTTCATTCAAATTGATCAAAATAGGGACAAAAAATAGGGTATTGCAAACATTACAAGATTCTAGTAAAAAATTATCTAACTCATTTCTAAAACCTAAACATGGATATTTATAACTATATCCTTATTGAATTCAAAACATGGCATTAATTTCCAAGATTCAAGGCGTCTAAACTAAAGACTAAAATAGAACTAAAATAGGACTGCGAATAGACAGAGAGAGAAATGCTAGATCAACACTCAGACTAGAAGTTCCTAAACTGACTAAAAGAAGTTGAGTTGAAACTTTAGTGTTTCATCATCTAGCTGGGCCGATCAGTGGCGTGATTGTCTTCATTTGATTAAAAAAGGAGTTTAACTTTATCATCAGTCATCAGTCTTTAAATACCTTGAATAAAATCCTTAAGAATAGGATACCAATTATGACACTAAAAGATTAAAATAGCATAATTAACTCATCAATATCATCACAAAAGAAACACATTTAATATAAAGCATTACCTCAAATATATCCACAAAATTAACCAAACAAAAAGTAAAGCAAGTAAATATATCAGTCTATAGTCTACTATTAGTCATGTTAATTAATGAAATAAACAAGTCTTTTAAAACATAAAATGACTATATGAAAGTATCTTTTAGCCCCTCATCACCTCTCCCAAGTCATATCCTTCATTTCATTCTCTACATCCATCTTTAGTATTCTCAACAATTGGTTTTCATTGCTAGGTGTCATGTTTGTGACTGATTCCCTTATTGCTTTCCCCTTTTTCTTGTACAAGAATGATTTAAATTCAATAGACTTAATGAACTGGCCATCATAGACAAAGGACTTGTAAGCTAGTTGCTTGGTATCTGTATCAGATGATTCCCCAATTTCTTGTTCTCTATTTGGAAGTTGGTATTCTTCAATCCTCAGCTTGGGGATCTTGTCAATTTTTCCTTGGGGTTTATTTTCTTCAGAAGATTCCTCACCAGAGGATAACATCTTAGCTTCTTGTATTTCCTTCATGTTTTATTTCATTTGTCTATTATAGTTATCAATTGCCAATTCAACCTCCTTTTCTTCCTTGTTCATGATTATATCATCATGAGGATATGGTATATGATCATATCCACCTAGACTCTATTTTTTCCTTGCAAAACCAATATAATCCTCAAGGTCAAATCCCTTCCTTGGTGTAGCATTCTTCATATTGAAATGTGATAACTTATCCAAAATAAGATCATATCCTTCTTTTGACACAATAGTGAAATCTCCAAAACACAATGTACTAGGCATGAATGACTGTTTTTCATATGCACTCGAATTCATAACATTGGAATAATCCATTTTCTTGACAATCTCTAGATATGCAATCCTATTTGGTATAGTTTTTGGTAAAAGGAAAGGTGTGTCTTCAAAACCATGAACTTTGATCATGGTGAAATCAATATAGTAATACAAGTCACCCCAATTATGACCTATAGTTGGTGGTCCATTGAAATCCTTGGGCCTTAAAAATATTTTAATCTCATCATTCAATGAATAATCACAGGGGTGATCATAAAATCTATACAATATCTTGACAAAATATTCTCCAAAGTAAACATAACTGGAATTGATAAACCTATTGTCCCAAATAGCATTCCACAATTGCACTCATAGTGGCTAATCCTCCTTATCAAATTGTGTAATTCTTAGTTCCTCTAGCCTGATTCCTAACTCCTGTCCATAGTACAATATTATGTGAATGAGAAGGGAATAGTGTTTAAAATGCGGTGTAGGAGATTCATGCTTGATGGACATTATCCCCGAGTCTATCCCTTTGGAAATTTATGAGACATAATCAAAAGGCCTTGCATTGTGGCATTATATGTCTACAACAATCACCATTGGTCCTATAGAAATGAATTCAGTGGTTGTTGTTCCCATTATTTGGCATACAGAGAGGTAAGTATGTTTTAGGTAGGGCTAAAACAAATCAACATGAAAGGGAGGTCCATCACTATCTTCAAGTGGAACTAGGTCTCCATCCTTCCTAGGCATGTGCAATGGTAACCTCATTCCCTTGTAAGTGGTATCCATTCTCTAGTACTCCTCTAAATCTTCATGCACAATAGGCTAGTCACATGTGTCATCTAGGTTGAAGACTTCACAAAGTGAAGTCTTGAATATATGTATGAATGGTTCACCTTACAAGTTAAAAATAGCTTTAAGGTTTGGATTATAATGTGTGGCCAAAAGTTATATAAGCTCTACATTCACAAAGACATTGGGGATAACCAAATTTTCCAAATTGAAATTCCAAGGGTTGCAGATTGGTTCAAACCTACTTCTTCGACAATAATGGAACATGAAAAATTCATATCCTCTAATGGAAGTCCACATATCCCCTATATATTTGCATTTGTCTTCTATTCTTTCTACATCAACCCTCAATTGTGCAGACCTTCTGGCTTTCGTTCCTGAACCAGACAATTGGTCAATGAGGTCTTGGTTCAATTTTCATTATTTTGTTTTGGATTCCATTCTTGTTTTAGTTTTTTAGTTTTTTCTTTTGGGCTAACTACCTTCACCTTGTTTCTTCCTAATTTTTGTTTTTCTAGAACTTGAACCTTCCATTTTAATTCTCTAAGGTGGAAGAATTGAGCTATAATTTATCAATTGCAAAGATCTTCGTATACTTGTGTAATTCTGGATGCACTAAATTCCTTGATTCCCATTTAGTCTCCTATCCTTCTCACTACAACTTCTAAAAATTATTTTGTTTCAATCTCTTTTCAATCAAAATACATTCACATAAGGTTCATTCACGTGGTGATTAATATCCACAAGTAGAAATGAATGTAACAGATTTGTCAAATTTCAAAATGTCAGGGTGATATGAGAAGATTGCATCGGTGAAACTCCTTCATTCTTTGGCAGATCTATGCGCTTTATTTGGCACCACCTTTTTTTATACATTTGTAATTGATCACCAAGACATAACTAAATGTCCTTTCAATGTGAAGTGTCTCTTTGATTCTCATTCTTAGTCGGGAAGACAACCAAATACTCTTATCGATATTATACAACTGGCCCTTTTCTTACTTTTCAACTTTTATTATTTTAGGGACAAAATTATGAAGTTTTCCTGATGTCAAGGTGGTTTGGACCATTAGAAACCTTTTACCCATCACCCAGTGTCTTTTTGACAATTTGTGACCATTCCATGTTACCATCGAGCTGACATGTACTATCACTGAGAAAACAAAATGCATTTTTCGATGATTTTGGTCTCCCCAATGTATTTCCTTTACCACTTCATTCATTTGGATAAGTTGGTAAGAATTTTCTTGAAAACCTCCTTCATTGGCATAACCCATATGGTCAATGAGATCTAAGGGACTCACTCCAATTGTACATGTTTCTTTGATAGAGTTGTTCTCCTGCTTCATTGGTGAAATAATATATGTTTCTTGCCAATGAGGTTTCCATCGATGTAACTCACAAGCTCGGTATGATTTGAAAACTTTGCTCTGATTACCTTTCTCTTTCTGATAAGTTTTCATTAGCAAAACTATAGGCATCATCTTCCCGATTATGCACACTCATTATCTTCGAGGTTTTTGATCGGTGTGACTTCATTCATCTCTTTTCGATATGCAAAAATGTTTGAATTGAAGGGATATGACTTGCTGATCGGAAAGACCTACACATAATCTTCCAAATTAGGATTAGGTGCTTTTAAAGCTCATTCTTATCAATGATCAGAGAGATTCTTATATGTCAAAGGCCAAATTAATGGGATTTGGTTAACATGGGCTGGAAAATGGATTTTGTCACATAAATTTCAACAATTTCTATTGATCATGAAATTAAGGTATGAAAAATTGTTGTACCATGGTGTGTGCTCAATAATAGTAATCATGCTATCTTCATCATTCAAATTGTACACTTGAGTAGCTTCAATTTTTATTTTAGCCATTAATTTGGCTAATCCTTGTCCTCTTAGAAGCTTGGTGATTTGGAACTCAATGTCAAATTCTTGGATTTTGTTTATCCATCTACACCTATGGCCTGTTGCTTTATATTGTACAAACACATCTTTGACTACAACATTAGGTACATAAGCTATCACTTTTTCTCCCACCAGATATAATCTAAATGCTTTGACAAATTTTACTAATGCATATGCCTAATTTTCTACAATGCCATATTTCAACTCTACATTTTGGAGGGATTTGCTAAAAAACAAATAGGTTGTTCATATCCCTCATCATTTTTCTATAACATTCCTATTACAATAGTGTGATAGGTTGAAATGAAAATATTTTAAAATTCTTACTAAAATCAAGGGACTTCAACATTGGGGCTTCCTTAATCGCTCTTTTGAAGGATATGAATGCATCTCTAGCCTCAACTTTCCAGTCAATTTTTGCACCCCTCTTTAACATCTTTGAAATTGGTTTAACTATCTCAACAAATTTTGATATAAATATTCTCACAAAATTGATTTTACCAAAGAAGGATTGGATTTATTTAACTATCTTAGGAATAGGAATCTTATCTATGGCTTCCACTCTTTACTCCTTATTCAGACACTATGTGCCCTAGTAACTTTCCCTTAGTTACTGCAAAATGACACTTTTTAGGATTAAAAGAAATTCCATATTCAATGGATTTGATGAAAATATTTTCCAGATGCTCAACATGATCCTCTGATTTCTTTGAATATGTCGTTAATTCATCCTAGAATACCACCATTATTACATTAATTAGATCAGCAAATGCAACATCCATAGCTCTCTAGAAATTTTGTCTAGCATTTGTGAGTCCAAATGGAATTCTAACATAAACATATGTTCCCCATGGTGTGGTAAAGGTTGTTTTGTACTACTCTAATTCCTTAACTTTCACCTGGTTATAGCATGAAAATATGTCCATCATAGATAGTAGCTCACATCTTGTGACCCTCTGCAACATATAATCCATGTTTGGGAAGGGGTAGTTATCCTTAAGAGAAGATACATTCAAGTTATGGAAGTCCACACAAAGCCTTATATCTCACATTTGCTTCCTGATAGGTACTAAATTAGAGACCCAAGATGAATGTATGATAGGCTTGATGATACCCCCCTCCCTAAGCTTCATAATTTCCTCATGCATTTTAGGTTCTAAGCTAGGATTTATGGGCCTTTGTTTCTTTCTAAAAGGTTTTGCATCTGGTTTCAATGGGATCTCATGTTGGAACAAATCTTCTCTATATGCTTTGAGATCATCATAAGACCATGCAAAGACATCCTTATACTTCCTTAATAGTGAAATCAACATCTTCTTGATTGTTGGGCTTATCTTTTTCCCAATGTACACCCTTTTAGGGGCTAATTCAGTTCCAAGGTTGACTTATTCAACGTCTTCCCTTTTTACTGGTGTTTTTTTATAAGGGCTTGGTCATTTCCATCAAACACCCTCTCTAATGCCACAAGTCCTTTAGGAATCTTATTAGTATTGAGTTGAACAAATTCCTTTCCAAACATAGTTTCTTTGCCATCTACTTCTTCCACAAATGCATTAAAATCAATTTCTTGGGCTTCATATTGATCGATGCAATGCAAGAACTTATTCAAATCAATATCATCATTAAAAAATTTCCAACTATAGATGTTATTAGGTATTGGAAGTCTTGTCTTGAGCTCAACTTGTGAAATTCCTGCTAGAGTGACATCTCTCTTCAAAGCTACATTTTCCAAGAAGTATACCATTAAATTCTTGGGCCTATCTATCCATTCAATGGTGTCCCATACAAAATTTATGTACTGGTTTATCCTTTTGTTTTCTGTAGCATAGTTTGATCTTACTTGTGAAATAACCAACTCAGAATCTCCAAAAATAGTCAATAGTTTAATTTTGTGTTTAATAGCCATGTTCAATCCAATTAGCAGGGCCTCATACTCTGCTATGTTATTTGTGCATTCAAATGTCAACAAAAATGAATATTTGAAGTTTGTACCCTTGGGTGAAATGAAGAACACTCTTGCTCCATTACCTTCTCTACTGTATGCTCCATCAAAGTGCATCTGTCATACCCCATGCTCATTCTTGGAGACATCCCTATCAATTGGATCAGTATTCAACAATTTAGGTTGTGAATGGTCTATTCTAAAACTTCCTAATTCCACATCACAGAAGCAATTTATCTAATTTTGATAGACATATTCCACAATTTGGTTCACTATTGGTTCTTTATACAATTTAACCTCTTCACTATTTATTGGTATTGTGGCATAGGATAGTGAAATTGCACATTTCTTCCCATTGAAGCAGTCCATTGTCTTGAAAGGAGCATCCCAAAGTGAGGGGGTGTGTCTATTACAATTATGTCAGTTGTGTATGTTGTGGTGGATAAGTAGCTAGCTTCACTTCTACATCCTTCATAATTCCTACCACTGGCACATGCCTACTATCCATAGCATAACATTTATCACCAATAGTATTTACCCACATGCCAAGTTGTTTCATGACCCCTACTGGCATGATCTTGATAGCAGCTCTTGAATCAATCATGCAGTTTCTCACCAATTTTTTATTTATGAGCAATGTGGTTAAAAATGGATCAACCTGTGGAGGATTCATTAGTGTATCACTAAGAAAAACCTCAGGGACTTTTATATCCTCTTTCCTGCCATTACTAATTTTGGTGATTTCTTTGTTCTCCAAGGTTGGGATTTTATTGGTTCCACTGGATATTAGTTTAATAGCATTATCTCTATATTTTTTTATCTTCATCATTTCCAATAGTGGCGCATACATATTTACCTGAGACAATTCTTGGGTGAAATCAAATGAAGAGGCATTTTTCTACTTTGGATATCTTCCTTTGTTCCAGTGGTTCTCCTTTATTTTCTTCTTTTTCCTTTTTATTTGTTTCATCCTGTTTTTGTTTGCTCTTGTATAATTCCTTATCTTCTTCTTTAAGAACACACCTCTACTCATTCTTATTGGGCTCCTTATTCTCTTCCATCTACATCATACTCATAGCCTTCATCTCCCAAGGATGAGTATTCTTGTTCAACTAGATGAAGGGTATGTGAAGTTAGATATATTGTATGATCTTCCTCTTCGTTGTCATATGGTGTTTCTTCTTCTTGTATAGATTGTGCTACAACACAATGATCCAAGGAATGAGGCAATTTGCAAATTTGACACTAGGGGTTGTTATTAACCATGTAAGCTCCCTTTTTCTTTAAAGGATCATGTGTTTCTTTATACTTAGGCCTATCAGTTATAGGTTTTCCATCTGCCCAATTTGTGTTGTATGGAATGTCATGTAGTCTTGGTCTTTCATTCCTATATGAATTCTCCTACTTACTTTGGGGGTTGTTAGAGTTCTGGGGAACTCGAAGGTTGTCCATCTTTCTATTCATCCCTGTAGCCTTTCTATTGTTATCAATGGTTAATGCTATCTTTTGTGATTCAATTAAACTCCTAGGACATCTATTTCTGAGTTCATACCCCATTTTTGGATCAAAGTATTTTAAATAAATGCTCAAGGCTATTAGATTAGTTAGTTTGGATCCTTGTGGTATTTTGTTGTATAGTTTGGAAAACCTCTAATTGAATTCATAGACCAACTCATTTTGGTACTTTTGAATACTTATCAGCTCATGAAGGGAAAATTCAGGGGCACACTGATTCCCATATTGTTCTAAAAATTGATTCTGAAAATCTACTATAGAATCAATTGAAGCATTAGGTAGACCATTGAACCAATCCATTGCTTCTTCAATTAGGAACATCATGAATAATCTCATATTTACATCCTCATACTCCATACCAATATCTTGTATAAAAGCATTGAAATAACTGATATGTTCTTTAGCTGATATTCCATTATTCCTAGTGAATTTGGGGACTTTATTTCTCCAATCGCTATCAATTGGGTATGGATATAATTGGTTCCCTATTAGATCAAATTTTCTACATGTGCTCATAGGGTTTTTTGGAGGAAAATTCAGAGGTGGTGGATTGGAGTGGTATTGATATCCATATTGGGGCTGATGATAAACATTTTTTTGGATGTGTTGTTGAGGGTGTGAATTCTAATGTGAAAAATGTTGCTGATATTGTGGGGCATACTACTGGCCTGGTGGTGGATAGTGCTTAGGAATATCGCTAGAATTTGGGGGTTGGGACCTTTGTAATGGCACATTATGCTAATTCCATTGTTTTGGGTTACCACTGGTTTTATGAGGAACTTTTGAAGTACCTGGAGCACATGTGTTCTGAGATGTTCCATGTGAATTGACATTTTGACCTTGTTTAAATGGAGGGACATATTTTGGTGGTTTTGGTTTTGGGATGCTTAATTGTGCCATTTGGTGATCTAGCTCCTGACTTTCTTGTATCATCTATTGTATCCTTTTAAGTTGATGTCTCTTCATTCTAAATGTAGTTCAATATCTTGGTTTTTCATACTATGAAAATCAATGACATTGTGATCAATAGACTCCTCATGGTTTTTTTCCCCTTGCTGTGATGAGAATCCCCTATCATATTCCTCTTGTCTCCATTTTCTTTCTTCTTCCAGTTGTTCCTCAAACTCTTTCGCCTTTTGAGGGTCTAATCTTAAATTGAGGACATTATCATTTATATTTCTTCTATTAGGGGGTGTTGAGGAATTTCCACCATCAAGATGAAGTGGAGAGTTAAATGTTGTGAAGGGCTACTCTGATGCATTCACATTATCTTCTGGCTATTTGGATGCCATTTCACTCTTATTTGTGTTATTTTTCCCATGAGGAGATCCATGCTTATTTTTCCACCTAACACTTCTCTTCTTAGGACTCCCTTGGTGCAAATATCTTCTTCCATTCATGTTGGATGATATGAAATATCCTTGGTGTCTATCATCTATCCTTTCTATTATGATATTTAGTTTGTCAGGCATAAAAATCCTTCAAAGTCACCACCTAATTTTCATTAGTAGGAGAATGATTGTGTTTCTCCCCATTAGAGTGTTCACCCTTTTCTAATGTTTTGGAATGACTCTATGATGGAAGGCTTAAGGTTCAAAATTGGATTAGTCCCCAATAGATTCACCAATCTGTTAGATTTCAAAAATGCAGGTTACAAATACTAAGGGGATGTTAGGCTCTATCATTAGACCTTCAATGTTTTTGAACCAATGAATAGAGTTAACCTATATGGTTGATGACTCCCTACACTTTAGGTTCTGCTAAACCTAGGCCGGTAGACCTTGATAGATGAAGTAGATTGTGTGACTTATTTGTATTTTAAGAATCTATCCACAATGGCATAAAGTGTGGGATAGATGATGGATAGTTAAATACTTTTACTCCTAATGTAATCATTGAATGTTTAGAATATGGAAATGGATAAGTTAAGTATAAATGAAATATGAGGTGGACCAATGCTTTATTTGGTAAGCGAATTCAATGAAGTTCTATGATACGTGACTATTATTGGTTACAGTTTTGATTGTTTGGAACTTAGGTTTATTTATACCTTGTATAAATGCGCAAGAATGTGACTGAAATACTCTAATTATTGATCCAATTGATCTAATCAAGTTACTGTGATTTAATAAAAGGGTTTTAATCCTTCCTTGAAGGAATGAATTAGAAGAATCACACAATGATAGCAAATGTGTATTGAAAAATGAAGTATATCCTTAATTTGAATAACAAGATAACATCAAGTTGGAGACAGTATGACATTATTATCAACTACCTAACTCTTCTTACTAATCCAAATGTTACTTCCAAGTTACTGTAATCAATTAAAAGGATTTTAATTCTTTAATACAAACCAATCAACTTGATTGCACAATAATAGCAAATGTGTCTTGATGAAATTGAATATATACTTGGATACACAAATTCAAATAATAGAGAAATAACAATGTGGAGACAACCTTATAATTGCTTGAATCAACAAACAATAGGTCCATGAATATTGAGTCACACAAAATTAAAGATCTTCCATTGATTTCTGCCAAAATTCATGCATGCATCATGATCCTTATAGTATAATCTATATGATAAATTTTTTGAAAGTATCTTATATATATATCTCCTTTTCTCTCCCTATTCACTCTTACCATTCAATCATCATATGTCCAACTTATATATCAATATATTGAAGAGGGTACACATCTTCATAAGTGTCTTTTAGAATTAACAACAATAAACATTAACAATTATGCTCTAATGAGCCACAAATGAACTTGTGTTATATGATCTAAATATTCTTGACTCAAATGTGTGTCAACATCTTCTATAGCATTCATCTCAACTATCTCCATGATGATCATCTTCTCCAAATGCTCACATGCCTCCTTTAGTATTGAATCCTCATTCTTGGTTGCTTCCAAGGCCCCATGCAATATTATTCTACACTTTTTCCTCCATTCACTTTGATTCTTCAACTCTTCATGATCTTTGAACAGTGTAGGCACCCCTTTGAAGCATCAAGAAACTCATTTGCATCTTCTTGAAGTTTCTTATAATAATCGTTATGTTTTCTCATCATATTCTCAACAACTATAATGGCTCTAGTGTGAGAAGTGTTTCTCTTTTGTATCTCCTGGATCTTTTCCTGAATCCTATCATTTATTCTCCTATGTTCTTGAATAGCAGTGTGACTCTTGGAGTGAGTCACCCATAACTTGTCCATCTAGATCATTAGATTAGCATGCCTCTTTTGGAATATTATAGAAAGTGTGTCAAATTTGGCTTTCCTCACTTGAGTGTATACTTGTGACTCCTTACTTTTGTCCTTTGATTGGGAACATTCTCCTTGAGTTAACATTCTAGAAGATCCTTTGAAGGTGTCCTTAATTGTATCTCTCAAGAAGTCATTTTATTTCTACATTCTCTCATTGTTTAGCTTGTACATATCTCGTTCTTTGATCAACATTTGAATCTGTGCTTTATTCAAATTGGCTACATTTATGCCAATGTCAGTTGTGACCACAAGATCAATCTCTGCTACTTTTAGTTTCATCACATGACCAAATTCCTTCTCAATATTAATAATCACATATTTCTTATGTGGGGGATACAATGCCCAAATCATAAGCTAGTTCTCATTAGGGTTATATCTTGATCTAGTGTACACTTTTTTTACCCCTTTTGGAATAAGCTTGTGCGTAGCACCATTATTATGTAGAAAAATATTAAAAAAAGAGAAAAATTTAAATAAAAACTAGGAATGATCATCACACTAGAATCCTCTAGTAATTTTCTTCCCTTCTCTAGAGTCATGTTGATGCAGGAGCATCCAGTGGTGTAAGGGCAATCTTGTATCACCCAAAAATAGTTAAATTTCAAGTTTCTTAGTTTTTAGATGTTTTTATATTTTTTGATACCCTTTTCGTCATAATGAAATTACCAATTTACGATTTTTCATTTCAGTTCCTAGGTTGAAAGATATGGCAGTTTTAGTTTCCCAGATTTGCACCTGAAAACCTTCCGAGTGGGATTTGAGGCACTTAGAGCTTCCGAAATGGCCCCAAAACTTGCCAAAATTGGAATAGCCAATTTTGAGCGTGTTCTTGACTTTGAGACCTTTCCAACGGCTCGAACAGTTCGCGAATCGGAGTCCTAGATCAAAAGTTATGACCCCGCAAAGTTGGCGCACTTTCTAGAAGATACCATTGCAAATGCTCTTTTGAAATTTGCACTTCATGTTGTAAATTTTCAGAGCCAAACCACCTAAACTAAAATTGAATGTTCTTTTGGCTCCAAACAAATAAGGAGCTCTATTTATGGGTGGATTTTCTAATTTTTGGGTAACGTGTTGGGGGACAATCTCGCATATTGCGAAAGGGTTATTCTATAGCTTTCTGTAGCTTGCATGTGTTGTAGAACTTGGGGAATTGAGATCCTCTACATGTAAGAAGTTCTATTTTCTAAATAATAAAATTATTCTCTATTTTGTGGGTTATTTTCTATGTCTCGGGTTTGCGCCCTCATCAAGTGGTATCAGAGCAGGTTTTCTTGAGCGTGTGGACAGATCACTGATCGTGAGGTAGTTCACACCAGGACTGTGGTTGTGGGTCAAGGTCAAGAAAGATGCCTCCAAGAGTGGTGCCTGGTAGGCATGGGGGTGTCAGAGGTGGTCGAGGTGGTAGAAATGCTGGTGAAAGAGATGCACTGGCAGCCCTCCAGAGACAGGTTGATGCGTTACAAGAGCAGTTGAGAAGAGGGTTAAACCTGAGGGAGGAAAGTGAAGATGGAGAGGAAGAAGGTTTAGATGTAGAAGAGGAAGAAGAAGCAATTGATCAAGACCAAATGCAGCTAATAAGGGCCATTTCAAAGATCAGGAAAAGACCCAGAGCAGAAGTCCCCAGTTATTCTGGAAGTCTAAACCCAGAAGAGTTGATCGACTGGATTAGCGAGTTAGAAGAATATTTTGAGTATGAGGAAATAGAGGACCCAGATCGGGTTAAGTTTGTGAAAATGAAGCTAAAGGTCCATGCCAGTATTTGGTGGAAAGAGGTCCAGTTGGAAAGAAATCGAAGAGGAAAAGTCAAGATCACCAGATGGGATCGCATGGTAGAGAAGCTGAAGAAGCAGTTCATACGAGTGGACTACTATTTAGATTTGTTGAAGAAATTGCAAGGGTTGAAGCAAGGAAGCAGATCTGTGAAAGAATATACTGAAGATTTTCATAGGATAATCATCAGAACGGGTCACACAGAGGCCAATAAGGAGAAGGTAGCCCAATATCTTAATGGGT
>VDFB02109042.1:77300129-77338923 GCA_007258455.2 Sequoia sempervirens | reverse complement strand
ATTTATGGGTGGGTTTTCTAATTTTTGGGTAACATGTTGGGGGACAAGCTCACATATTGCGAAAGGGTTATTCTGTAGCTTGCATGTGTTGTAGAACTTGGGGAATTGAGATCCTCTGCATGTAAGAAGTTCCATTTTCTGAATAATAAAATTATTCTCTAGTTTGTGGGTTATTTTTTGTGTCTCGGGTTTGCGCCCTCATCACATGTCCTTCATTTCATTCTCTACATCCATCTTTAGTGTGCTAAAAAATTGGTTTTCATTGCTAGATGTGATGTTTGTGATTGATTACCTTATTGCTTTCCCCCTTTCCTTGTACAAGAATGATTTAAATTCAGAAGACTTCATGAACTAGTTAGCAAAGACAAAGGACTTGTAAACCAGTTGCCTGGTATCTATATCAGATGATTCCCTAACTTCTTGCTCTTTGTTTGGAGGTTGGTATTCTTCAATCCTTAGTTTGAGGATCTTGTCAGTTTTTCCTTGGGTTTTTTTTTCTTTAGAAGATTCCTCACCAAAGGATAAAATATTCTCTTCTTGTATTTCCTTCATCTTTTGTTCCATTTCTCTATTATAGTTATCAATTGCCAATTTGACCTCCTTTTCTCCCTTGTTCCTGATTATATCATCATGAGGATATGGTATATGATCATATCCACCTAGATTCTATTTTTTTCCTTGCTAAACTAATATAACCCTTAGGGTCAAATCCCTTCCTTGGTGTAACATTCTTCATATTGAAATGTGATAACTTATCCAAAATAAGATCATATCCTTCTTTTGACACCATAGTGAAATCTTCAAAACATAATGTACTAGGCATGAATGATTGTTTTTCATATGCACTCAAATTCATAACATTGGAATAATCCATTTGACTAACAATCTCTAGATATACAATCCTATTTGGTACATTTTTTGGTAAAATTAAAGGTGTGTCTTCAAAACCATAAACTCTGATCATGGTGGAATCAATATAACAATACCAGTCACCCCTATTATGACCTACAGGTGGTGGTCCATTGAAATCCTTGTGGCTTAAAAATCTTTTAATCTCACCAGTTAATGAATAATCATAGGGGTGATCATAAAACCTATACAATATCTTGACAAAATATTCTTCAAAATAAACATAACTAGAATTGATAAACCTATTGTCCCAAATAGCATATTTGGTGCCTAGATACCTAATTGTGCCATTTGGTGATCTAGCTCCTGACTTCCTTGTATCATCTATTGTCTCCTTCCAAGTTGTTGTCTCTTCCATTCTAAATGTAGTTCAATCTCTTGGTTTTTCATACTATCAAAATCAACGACATTGTGATCAACATACCCCTCATGGTTTTCTTCCCCTTGTTGTGATGGGAATCCCCTATCATATTCCTCTTGTCTCCATTTTCTTTCTTCTTCCAGTTGTTCCTCAAACTCTTTCACCTTATGAGGGTCTAATCTTAAATTAAGGACATTATCATTTATATTGTTTCTATTAGGGGGTGTTAAGGGATTTCCACCATCAGGGTGAAGTGGAGAGTTAAATATTGTGAAGGGCTGCTCTGATGCATTCATGTTATCTTCTGGCTATTTGGATACCATTTCACTCTTATTTGTGTTATTTTTCCCATGAGGAGATCCATGCTTATCTATCCACCTAACACTGCTCTTCTTAGGACTCTCATGGTGCAAAGATCTTCTTCAATTCATGTTGAATGATATGAAATATCTCTAGTGTTTATCATGTATCCTTTTTGTTTTGATATTTAATTTCTCGAGCATAAAAATCCTTCAGAGTCACCACCTACTTTTCATAATTAGGATAATTATTATGTTTCTCCCTAGCAGAGTGTTCACCCTTTTGTGATGTTTGGGAATGAATCTATGATGGAAGGATTAAGTTTCATAGTTGGCTTAGTCCCTAGTAGAGTTGCCAATTTGTTGGATCTCAAAAATGCAGGTTACAAATCATAAGGGGGTGGCAGGCTCTATGATCAAACTTGCAATATTTTTGAACCACTAAATATAATTAACCTATATGGTTGATGACTCCCTACACTTCAGGTTCTGCTAAATCTAGGTGGATAGACCTTGATAATTGAAGCAAATTGTGTGACTTATTTGGATTTTAAGGATATATCCATAGTGGCATAAAGTGTGGGATAGATTATGGATTTTTAAATACTTTTACTCCTAATGTAATAATTGAATGTTTAGAATATGAAAATGGATAAGTGAAGTATAAATGAAATATGAGGTGGACCAGTGCTTTATTGGGTAAGCAGATTCAATGAAGTTCTACCATAGGTGACTATTATTGGTTATAGTTCTAATTGTTTGGCACTTAAGTTTGTTTATAGCTTGTATAAATGTGCAATAATGTGACCGGAAGACTCTACTTATTGATCCAATTGATCCTATCAGGTTATTGTGATTTATTAAAATGGTTTTAATCCTTCCTTGAAGGAACCAATTAAAAGAATCACACAATGACAACAAATGTGTATTGAAAAATGAAGTATATCCTCAATTTTAATAACAAGATAACATCAAGTTGGAGATAGTATGACAGTCTTATCAACTACCTAACTATTCATACTGATCCAAATGTTACATCCACATTACTATAATCAATTAAAAGTATTTTAATTCTTTAATAGAAACCAATCAAATTGATTACACAATAACATCAAATGTGTCTTGATGAAATTGAATAACGACTTGGATACACAAATTCAAATAACAGAGAAATAACAATGTTGAGACAACTAGATAATTGCTTGAATCAACAAACAATAGACACCAATATTGAGTCACACAAAATTAAAGATCTTCCATTTAGTTCTACCAAAATTCATGCATGCATCATGGTCCTTACAGTATAATCTATATGATAAATGTTTAAAAGTATCTCCTATATATCTCCTATTCTCTCACTATTTGCTCTTACCATTCAATCATCATATGTCCAACTTATATATCAATATCTTGAAGAGGGTACACCTCTTCATAAGTGTCTTTTGGAATTAACAACAATAAACATTAAAAATTATGATCTAATGAGCCACAAATGAACTTGTGTTATATGATCTAAATATTCTTGACTCAAATGTGTGTTATAATCTTCTATAGCATTTCTCACAGCTATCTCCATGATGATCATCTTCTCCAAATGCTCACATGCCTCTTCTAGTGTTCAATCCTAATTCTTGGCTACTTCTAAGTCCCCATCAAATATTAGTCTACACTCTTTCATCCATTCACTTTGATTCTTCACTCTCCATCATCTTTGAACAATGCAGGAACCCCTTCCTTTGAAGCATCAAGAAAATCCTTTGCATTTGCTTGAAGTTCCTTATAACAATCCTTATTTTTTCTCATCATATCCTTAGCAGTTGTAATGGCTCTAGTGTTAGAAGTGCTTCTCTTTTGTAACTCCTAGATCTTTTCCTGAATCCTATCATTTATTCTCCTATGTTCCTAAATAACAATGTGACACTTGGAGTGAGTCACCTAGAACTTGTCCATCCAGATCATTAGATTACCATGCCTCTTTTGGAATATTACAGAAAGTGTTTCAAATCTAGCTTTTCTCACTTGAGTGTGTACTTGTGACTCCTTACTTTTTTCCTTTTATTGGGAACCTGCACCTTGAGTTAACATTCTAGTAGATCCTTTGAAGGTGTCCTTAACTGCATCTCTCAGGAAGTCATTTTCTTTCAACATTCTCTCACTGTTCAGCTTGTACATATCCCATTCTTTGATCAAAATTTGAATATATGCTTTATTAAATTTGGCCACATTTATGCCAATGTAAGCTTTGACCACATGATCAGTCTCTCATACTTTCGGTGTCATAACATGACCAAATTCCTTCTCAGTATCAATAATCATAGATTTCTTATGTGGGGGATACAATGCCCAAATCATAAGAGAGTTCTCACTAGGGTTATATCTTGATCTAGTGTACACTTTTGTTACCCCTTCTGGACTGAGCTTGTTCTTAGCACCATTATTATGCAGAAAACTATAAAAGAAAGAGAAATTTAAATCCAAACCAGGAAAGATCATCACACCAAACACCTCTAGTAATTTTATTACCCTCTCTGGATTCATGTCCTTCATTTCATTCTCTACATCCATCTTCAATGTGCTCAAAAACTCGTTTTCATTACTAGGTGTGATGTTTGTGACTGATTCCCTTATTGCTTTCCTTTTTTCCTTGTACAAGAATGATTTAAATTCAGAAGACTTCATGAACTGGTTAGCAGAGACAAAGGACTTGTAAACCAGTTGCCTGGTATCTATATTCTAGATGATTCCCCAACTTCTTGTTCTTTGTTTGGAGGTTGGTATTCTTCAATCCTCAGTTTGAGGATCTTGTCAATTTTTCCTTGGGGTTTTTTTCTTTAGAAGATTCCTCACCAAAGGATAAAATATTTGCTTCTTGTATTTCCTTCATCTTTTGTTCCATTTCTCTATTATAGTTATCAATTGCCAATTCAACCTCCTTTTCTTCCTTGTTCCTCATTATATCATCATGAGGATATGGTATATGATCATATCCACCTAGATTCTAGTTTTTTCCTTGCAAAACTAATATAACCCTTAGGGTCAAATCCCTTCCTTGGTGTAGCATTTTTCATATTGAAATGGGATAACTTATCCAAAATAAGATCATATCCTTCTTTTGACACCATAGTGAAATCTTCAAAACATAATGAACTATGCATGAATGACTTTTTTTCATATGCACTCAAATTCATAACATTGGAATAATCCATTTGCTTGACAATATCTAGATATGCAATCCTATTTGGTACAGTTTTGGGTAAAAGGAAAGGTGTGTCTTCAAAACCATAAACTCTGATCATGGTGGAATCAATATAACAATACCAATCACCCAAATTATGACCTACAGTTGATGGTCCATTGAAATCCTTGGGCCTTAAAAATATTTTAATCTCATTAGTTAATGAATAATCACAGGGGTGATCATAAAACCTATACAATATCTTGACAAAATATTCTTCAAAATATACATAACTAGAATTGATAAACCTGCTGTCCCAAATAGTAGTCCACAATTGCAATGTAGTGGCTAATCCTCCTTATCAAATTGTGTAATTATTAGTTCCTTTGGAAACATTGCTAACTCCTATCCACAATACAATATCATGTGTATGAGAAGGGAATAGTGTTTAAAATGTAGTGTAGGAGATTCATTCTTGATGACCATTAGCCCTGAGTCTATCCCTCTGGAAATGTATGAGGCATAATCAAAAGGTCTTGCATTGTGGCATTGTATGTATGCAACAATCACCATTGGCCCTATAGACATGAATTCAATGGCCTTTGTTCCCATTATTTGGGATGTTGAGAACTAAGTATGTTTTAGGTAGGGATCAAACGAATCAACATGAAAGGGAGGTCCATCACTATCTTCAAGTGGAACTAGGTCCTCATCCTTCTTAGGCCTGTGCAATGGTAACCTCCATACCTTGTAAGTGGTATCCATTCTCCAGTACTCCTCTAAATATTCATGCACAATAGGTTGGTCACATGTGTCATCTAGGTTGAAGACTTCACAAAGTGCAGTCTTTGATATATGTATGAATGGTTCACCTTCTAGGTTAAAAATAGGTTTAAGGTCTGGATTATAATGTGTGGCCAAACTTTTTATGAGCTCTACATTCAAAAAGACATTAGGGACAACCAAATTTCCCAAATTTAAATTCCAAGGGTTGCAAACTAGTTCAAACCTACTTCTCCGACAGTAATGGAACATGAACAATTGATATCCTCTAATGGAAGTCCACAGATCCCCTATATGTTTGCATTTGTCTTCTAGTCTTTCTACATCAGCCCTCAATTGTGTAGACCTTCTAGATTTTGGCCTTGAACTAGGCAATTGATCAATAAGGTCTTTGTTTAATTTTCATTCTTTTATTTTGGATTCGATCCCCATTTTAGTTTTTTGTTTTTTTCTTTTGGGTTGACTACCTTCACCTTATTGCTTCCTGCATTTTGTTTTTCCAGAACTTGAACCTTCCATTTTAATTCTCTAAGGTGGTAGAATTGAACTATAATTTATCAATTGCAAGGAGCTTCATATGCTTACTTGTGTATTTCTAGATGCATTGAATTCCTTGATTCTTGTTCGGTCTCCCGTCCTTCTCACTACAACTTCTAAAAATTCTTTTGGTTCAATCTCTTTTCAATCAAAAAACATTCACATAAGATTGATTCATGCAGCCATTAATTTCCACCACTGGAAATAAATGCAATAGGTTTTTCAAAATTTGAAATGTTAGAGTGATACGAGAAGATTGCATCAGTGAAACCCCTTCAGTCCCTAGCTGATCTATGTGCTTTATTTGGCACCACCTTTTTTTATACATTCATAATTGATCTCCAAGACATAATTGAATGTCCTTTTGGTGTAAAGTGTCTCTTTGATTCTCATTCTTAGTCAGGATGACAACCAAATACTCTTACCTATATTATACAACTATCCCTTTCTTACTTTTCAATTTTTATTACTTCAGGGAGAAAATTATGATTTTTTCCCAATGTCAAGGTGGTCTGGACCATTAGAAATCCTTTTACTCATTGCACAGTGTCTTTCCAAGAATTTGTGACCATTCCATGTTACCATCAGTCTAACACGTACTATCACTGAGAAAATAAAATTCCTTTTTGATGATTTGGGTTTCCTTGATGTATTTCCTTTACCACTCCATTCATTTGGATAAGTCAGTAAGAATTTTCCCGAAAGGCTCCTTCATTGGTGTAACTCATATGGTCAATGAGATCTGAGGGAGTCACTCTGATTCTACATGTTTCTCTGATAGAGTTGTTCTCCTACTTCATCAATGAAATAATATATGTTTCTTGCCGATGAGGTTTCCATCGGTGTAACTAACGAGCTCGGTATGATTTGAAAAATTCACTTCAATTACCTTGCTCTTTCCAATAGGTTTTCATCTATGAAACTATAAGAATCATCTTCTAGATTATGCACACCCATTATCTTTGAGGTTTTTTATCATTGTGACTTCATTCATCTCTTCCCTATATGCAAAAATGTTCGAATTGAAGGGCTATGACTTGTTGATTGGAAAGACCTACACATAATCTTCTTGATTAGGACCTGATGCTTTTAAGGTTCCTGCTTATCAATGATCAAAGAGATGCTTATATGTCAAAGGAAAAAATAATGGGATAATTGGTTAACATGGGTTGTGAAATGGATCTTGTCACATAAATTTTGGCAATTCATATTGATCATGAAATTAAGGTGTGGAAAATTTTTGTGATACATGGGAGATAGGTGGGTGAAGGATAGTAAAAATATTAGATTTTTCCAATTCTAACAAAAGGAAGAAAATGAAACTTTTTTTTTGAATTTCTACCAAGATTTGGTGTCTAGATTTGGTACTCCTGATTCTATCATTTTTGATAATGTGTTAGCCTTTATTAGTTTAAGAATTTTTTATTGGTCTATAAAGAATAACATCTTTATGAATACCTCATCTAACTATTACCCATAGGGTAATAGATAGGCTGAATCCAGAAATAAAAATTTGATTAAGATCATTAAAAATATCATTGAGGAAAACCATAGGACATGGCATGACAATTTCAAGTGAGCCCTTTGGGATGATAAAATAACTCCTAAGAGATCTATAGGTTACTCTCCTTATGTTCTCACTTATGGTAAGGAATCTAAGTTACCAATTTCTATTGAATTACCTACTCTAAGTTTCATTAAAGAGATTGAACTACTAGAGGATCAACCTATGGAACTAAGGTTTGCACAACTGATGGAACTAGAGGAAAGAATAAAAGATGCATTGAGGAAGCTTGAGATTCATCAAGCTCAGATGAAGAGTTCTTTTGATAGGAGAGTAGTACCAAGATATTTCAATATAGGTGATCTTATTTTTAAATGAAATGAGCTCAAAATTAAACTTGGTAAACATACCAAGTTTGATGCAATGTGGGATGGACCCTATGTGATCACTAAGTGTAATCAACATAATGCTTTCTAGATTTCCAAGCTAAGTGGAGAGATGCTTCCTATCCCAGTCAATGGGATCCACCTCAAGCATTGTCTCTAAAGATAAGTTTTATGGTTGTACTATAGTAACTTAATGTTTTCTACTAATAAGTGCTCAAGGCACATTTCTTTCAGTTCTATTTTTTCTTTCCCCAAGTGTTGTTGCATAGTTTGCTGGCCACTAGGGCTTGAGTAGGTTTCTTTCAGTTTGGTTTTTGCTACTATTTAGAGTTTTAAAACTGAGTTACAATGGTTTTTTGAGTTTGGAGGGGCATAATTTGACTCCATTCCCAATGGATTGATTAGGAAATTGGTCTAATATGGTTAGCATGCAAGCATTTAGCAGAAATCGCTAGAATGTTACCAAGATTTTCACCTACAGCTCAATTTGGTAGAGTTGAAATAGTTGATTACATTTATAGGTGAAAGGTATTCCAACATATTTCTACTAAATCTTAACCATTGCATATCAAATGAGATTCACTTTTTATTGTGAAATGTTTGATAATAGAAGAAATTATATAGATTGCATGAAATTATTGTTTTTTCATTCATTTTGGTAGTAGAAATATACACGAGACTGCTTAAATGTTGTTTCATACATTGGAAGGAAAATAATGCTCAAATGTCCCACACAATTTGTGGGAGTAGCTAAACTAATGCAACATAAAAAGAGACTATACATCTGAAGATAAAAGTAGTGAATAACACATGAAAGGAAATATATCCATCATTTTCTATGCCAGTCTTGTGTTGGGCTTCTTTTTTTCCATCTCCTCTTTGCTCTTGATCTTCAGATGGGCTTGCAGATGATTAAAAATATTGGTTAGAACTTCGGATATAAATATCATCACATGTCCTATCAATAGAAATATAGCATATATCTATGATGCATTCAATCAGTTGAACAAGTATCAGATGTATGCAAGAGATCTTGAAAATGAAACATCACATGAGCATTGAGATTCACTATTTTTTTATCTAACATGTTTGTTCACTATGCAGGTATAGGTGAATTTTTTTTGTTGGATTCATCTCTTTTTACATTTCAGCAAGTGGTGAAAAAATGGGCTCCCATAAGGGTTGAGCCCAACATGCTACCCCCTAAGTCTTAAAGGGGGAATGAGATAAGATAGAGACATTCAGATTGATTCAAATAAAAGCATTTTTTAGTTGAGGAATAATGTACAAAGTGGTTGTAAGAATCATTAGCACATTGTCCATTCATTACAACCAAGTCAAAAGTGCAATGAGGCAACCTTCCACTTTGAAATGGGAATAAAAAATGATCAATGGGATCATTTAAGATGCTTGAGTAATATGCAGAACAAAATGAAAGTGCACCTTTTCTCATTAACAAGTTCTATTTGCATATAAATTCTTCATGTTTTCATTATTTAGTTTCATTGATTGGTGTGTCATCATGATTTTATATCTTTTATTGTTGTCATACATCAATTTTTGCTATTATTTATGTTATTTGAAGTGCATACCTTGAAAGTACAACCACCAAGGATTGACATATTAACAAAAAAGGTTCATATAGAAGAGACAACAGAGAGTTGGACTATTCATGGAGTGCTAATATGAAATAGTCATCATATGCATAGTCATCAAATTAACTTGCACAAGCTATCATCAAGGGAAAGCAAACTATTGCTAAAGGATAGTACAATGGAGACAACAATTAAAGGTATCTTTCAAGGGAGAACAAGGTCAGTGTAGCAGGAATATCCATATCCACAATGATAAAGCTATTAAAACAACATAAGGAGCATGAAAACAAGGTATCAAGTGAGAGGAAAATCCCATACAATGCCACAACTTGGATAGTAAGTAAAGATTTTAATCAAGACAACATTCACAAAGCACAAAATATAAGAGTTACAATTCATTAGAGCAGTGAGCCTTTTGAAAGCAAGTATAGAGGTGCAATGAAAATGGAGATAAGTGCATTTTACCCCCTAAGTCTTAAAGGGGGAATGAGATAAGATAGAGACATTCAGATTGATTCAAATAAAAGCATTTTTTAGTTGAGGAATAATGTACAAAGTGGTTGTAAGAATCATTAGCACATTGTCCATTCATTATAGCCAAGTCAAAAGTGCAATGAGGCAACCTTCCACTTTGAAATGGGAATAAAAAATGAGCAATGGGATCATTTAAGATGCTTGAGTAATATGCAGAACAAAATGAAAGTGCACCTTTTCTCATTAACAAGTTCTATTTGCATATAAATTCTTCATGTTTCCATTATTTAGTTTCATTGATTGGTGTGTCATCATGATTTTATATCTTTTATTGTTGTCATACATCAATTTTTGCTATTATTTATGTTATTTGAAGTGCATACCTTGAAAGTACAACCACCAAGGATTGACATATTAAAAAAAAAGGTTCATATAGAAGAGACAACGGAGAGTTGGACTATTCATGGAGTGCTAATATGAAATAGTCATCATATGCATAGTCATCAAATTAACTTGCACAAGCTATCATCAAGGGAAAGCAAACTATTGCTAAAGGATAGTACAATGGAGACAATAATTAAAGGTATCTTTCAAGGGAGAACAAGGTCAGTGTAGCAGGAATATCCATATCCACAATGATAAAGCTATTAAAAAAACATAAGGAGCATGAAAACAAGGTATCAAGTGAGAGGAAAATCCCATACAATGCCACAACTTGGATAGTAAGTAAAGATTTTAATCAAGACAACATTCACAAAGCACAAAATATAAGAGTTACAATTCATTAGAGCAGTGAGCCTTTTGAAAGCAAGTATAGAGGTGCAATGAAAATGGAGATAAGTGCATTTTTTTACTCTTCAAATATAATATACTGAAGCATTGAGGAAATACTTAGAACTGTAAATGCATATATCATGGTCCAAATTAATGGATGCAAGGTTTTTTCTCTCGTTAAAATGAAACCCTAGAAAATTAAAAGTTTTACATAATGCATGAACAAATCGGAAATCAAAGGAAGGTTTTGATGTTTCCTTTCAAGATAGTGAACTATGAAAAAATAATCCTTCAAAGGAGCAAACCCTTGAGTAATCTACAAAGGGAGGAATATGCATAATCTATAAGGAGATTTCAAAGCTGAACATGACACTAATGTGCAGAAAATAAGAAAGAAAGAAGCATTTTCATTATTTCTCTAGGATGACAATGAAAATCCATAATGGCATCAAATGAGGTCGCAACCAAAGAATTTAAAACTAAGACAATACTCAATGGATCCATGGCCGAGATAAACAAGGAGGTCTTTCCATTTTTTGTCGCAAGAACAAGGAAAGCCAAATGAAAATATATACAAGAGATAAAAGAGGGTTTCATTTTTCTATTGAAAGAAAGCTCTTATGCCAAAGGAGTATGTGTGAGTATAAGAAGAACCCAAAAAATATATAGAGGCCGAGCCAAGGTGGGAGGATTTATTTATTCTACCCAAAACTTTGAAAGGGAACGACCATGGAAATAAATAAAGCCCTCATAAATAAAGAAAATAACAAACTAAAATGCAAAGAGTTTCTTTATTTTGCAGAAATAATGGAACCCATGAAGTCATTTATGCCCAAAACACAAAGCAGAAACAAAAACATTCATTATTTTTCTCGTATTGAGCTTGAATCGAGCATCTTGTTGATAAGAAATAGGAAGGAATGTAAGGTATGAGTGGTAGAGAACCTACCTAGGTTTTTTGTTGAGAAAATGAATTGAAACCTACAAGAGTAATTCTAGAGAAGCTCATTAAAATCATTCATGGCAACCTCAAACCAATGGAGGATACCAGCAAAGTGTTACAAAAAATAAATGCATTAGAAATATAATAGCAAACCATGGGTTAGACCCTTGGAAATGCATTCAAAATGGAGGTTAAGAAAGTCACTGTTCAATATTTGTATAAAAGAAGACTCACTCATGCATTTCTCCTACAAAAATCTCCATGAAATTCTCGACGAAGCTTTAGAAAAGAGCTCCAAATCCTCCATTGAACATACAGAGAAGGTTCGAGCTCAAACCCTAGTACCATGGCGTCACCCAAGTTTTCACTTGGAGTAAAATGAAGTGAAGAATGAATGTGAAAAGGAAGGAGGCCGAATTTTTTGTGTTTACTGCTTTCTCTTACCCTAAGTCAGCCTTGTGGATTTTTCCACTTTATTTTAAAAATTTCATGACTTGCTAATACCTTTGTGGTATTATATTATTTTCCTTTGCATATATTTTGTATACCTAGGCATCTTCATGCCTTAGTTTATTTTTCTACTTTTTGAGAAAATCAAATGGTATGTGAGCCCTATTCCTTTGTATATAATAAATCATATATATTGTATAAACCTTGATTTTTTCCAAAACATAAAATCAAATACTAGGTCAACTTTCTTTCTTTTGCAAATGTTAAAACAACAATATATTTTAAGGCATTACTAAAGAAATGTTCTATAAATTGTTTTAGTAATTGTCATTTAAAATGTAGTATAGAATTCAAGTACATAATATGTAGAAGGAAATTTCAGTTACTAGCCTTTCTTGCTTGAGTTCCTTGAGATGCAAAATAGAAAAAACTGACTGAACTAAGCCTACTTTCCCTCATTTTTCAGTCAATTCTAGTCAATTTTGGAGTCATTTTGGGTCGATCTACTTAGGGGGGAAACTTTCCATATTTTCTTAGTGAGTTTGAGTTAGTTTGGGCTCTATTTTTGAGGTATTTTACCTTTGCTCAAAAATGACATTGGAGTTCTATTTTGATGAGAAATTAGCTAAGATTTTTCCCTTTCACTCATGGAGGCACATTGGAGATATATATTGGAGGAAAGCTTAGGATTTTTGGGGGGATCTCTAAGTTGAGATTATTGCTTCTTCCTCTCTTGATCATTTGCAGAGAGTTTCGTAAGAATTTTTTAACTCAGATAGTATGATAGCAACTTCTTTCAGATCAATATAAGTAGTAGTGCATTCCTCTTTCATGATTTTTGTCTCATTTTGCAGTGGATGATTTGATGTCAAATTGTGATTCTAAGTGTTGAATCCTTTTGCATGTCTCATTATTGCAAGTGTCTATGCAAAAATTTCATGTAATACAGGTTGTATGTTGTGTTTAGTTTTAAGCCTTCATATAAATCACTTATGTGTTGCATGTTTCATATGAGATTGTGAGAGTAAATGTTTTGAGCACTAATTGTGATTTGAATTAGTGAATAGGTTTAAAAGTTCTAGTGTATCACACTTTAAGTTTTCAAGTTTTTCATTTCAAGTTATCCTTCTATCCCTTTTCTTATAAAATTCTTTAGTTTAGGTGATCTACTAGGGAAACCAACCCTCTCTGGAGATTCATTCTCGCCATAAGTCACCCACAACTTGAGAATGTTTCCATGTTGCACAGGATAGTTGAGTCTAACTTAACTAGGGTGAAATCTTGATTGATAAAATTTATGACCAAAAATACTTGATCAGTTTGAAAAATAGTGAGGTGGCCTCCGACCTACTATTTTGTAAAAATCCCAAAACCAATTACAAAACTTGATTACCAAACCATCAACTAAATAGGTAATAAAAGACAATAACTAAATAGAGACCAAAATATCATGATATCTTTCAGGTAGTCTTCATTACTCTCCCTTTGTCCTCAAAACCCCCTATTTCACATAACCACCAAAATTAGTACTCAAAACCGGTTAATTACTAGGTATTTTGCATCCTTCAATCCATATTAATTAACTTTAATTCTTTACAACTATTATGGAAATTTAGGAGGAAAGAGGGAAAAAGGTAAGCTATGATGAACACAAAGCTAGGTAAATTCATGCTAGACTTAATGACAGACATTTAACCTATCACACATTTTGGCCAAGATGGACTATTAACATTTCCAACTAAATCTTCACCTTTTGAGACCTATAGCAACTAAATCACCAAGAATTTGAAGATAAAGAAAACTAGTGATTTGTGGCAATTTGTGTGTAGATTCTAAATATATTTTTATTTTTATTTTTTGAAATAAATCATGAAAATTTCAACATCTCCTTTAATAACTAGTTTTAAAAAGTAAACAACAGTTTTAGAAATTAACGTTGATGTTGTCAAACATAACTTTTTTTCTAGAAAGAATAAAATTCTAATTTTTAGAATATAGATTATTAACATCAATATCTAGGGCAAGGATAGTTTTTCATAATTTTTTGTTATATATTTTTTCAATTATTTTTTAATGTCACAGTAAATATAATTTGGGTAGAGGTGTATGTCATCAAACATAACTTGTGTATAATCAAAATCCATCTTTTCTGGTGAAATAAGGACATCAATACCTAGGGAAAAGGTATTTTTTGATTTTTTTGAAAGTGGTTGATGAGGGCGCAAACCCGAGACATAGAAAATAACCCACAAACTAGAGAATAATTTTATTATTCAGAAAATGGAACTTCTTACATGCAGAGGATCTCAAATCCCCAAGTTCTACAACACATGCAAGCTACAGAAAGCTACAGAATAACCCTTTCGCAATATGCGAGCTTGTCCCCAAAAAGTTACCCAGAATTTAGAAAACCTGCCCATAAATAGAGATCCTCATTTGTTTGGAGCCAAAACAACATTCAATTTGAGTTTAGGTGGTTTGGAACCAAAAATTTACAACATGAAGTTCAAATTTCAAAAGAGCATTTGCAATGGTATCTTCTAGAAAGTGCGCCAACTTCGCGGGGTCATAACTTTTGATCCAGGACTCCGATTCGCGAACCGTTCGAACCGTTGGAAAGGTCTCGAAGTCAAGAACGTGCTCAAAATTGGCTATGCCAATTTTGGCAAGTTTAGGGGCCATTTCGGAAGCTCTAAGTGCCTCAAATCCCACTCGGAAGGTTTTTAGGTGCAAATCTGGGAAACTAAAACTGAAATATCTTTCAACCCAGGAACCGGAATGAAAAACCGTAAATTGGGAATTTCATTATGACGAAAAGGGTATCCAAAAATATAAAAACATCTAAAAACTGATAAACTTGAAATTTAACTATTTTTGGGTGATGCAAGATTGCCCTTACACCACTAGATTCTCCTGCATCAGTGGTTTACTATTTTGCCACCTCTATAAAACAAAGAACTTGATGTTCGGTGAAAAACCTATGTTCAGTAAAAATTAAAAATTAAATACATGATAATATGAAAACATATCAAAACTATACTTTTTGGAAAGAACATTTCAAGGGATATGATCTTGCAAAATATAATTTCTAAATGACTTTAATTAAACCCTCAAAAGGTAAAGAAAAAGTATTTTTTTCTAGCATTTTGATAGGTGTGAAGGAGACTCCATTATGGGTATGATTGAATACTAGAGGGGTTCTATCCAAGGGGGTTTTCTCTAAGGGGGTCTTATCTAACCCTCTTAAATTAAAATAATTTATATGGAACCTCTCAAGGCTTAAATCATTATTTTTCTAAAAATAAGTGATTTTACGAAAAAAAATAGGATGCCCCAAAAGTGGGACACACTCTTGGGATAACAGCATCACCATGACTAATAATCAAACATCTCCATATACATCCTACCTTTTACAAGCACCTTCATCTAATGCTAGATAAAATTATAACATCATTGTGCCTAATCATAACTCCATTTCACAACCTCAACACATCATAACATTTCCATATACATCATAAATGTCACAAGCACCTCCATCCAATGCCCTTCCAAATAAAAAAATATTCCAAAAAAAGTAACCCCATCTTGCAACACCAAAATATTAAGTCACCCCAACAACAATTACCTTCATCAAACCTATTTACCACATCAAAGTTATCTACTCACCCTTACATTCCACATAATCAAAATTTACTCCTAAATAATAAAAATATCTACTTGCATAATCCATATCAAAGATCCATGACACCTCCACAACAACTCACTTTACCAAACACATTTAAAAACTAAAACGTATTTTCTAACACTTAATATCCTCAACACAATGCATACATCCTAAAAATAAAATAAAATAAACTTCCCCCAAGGTCAGTCATCTACACATAACATCTCCACATATAATCCCATTAACACATTCACTCTCACACATTCAAATGACTTAGCAGGTGGGTGCAAAAAGGTGGGGGGCCAAAAAGTGGCCAATTTTATTAAAAAATTTGAAAATCCATAGCATGAGCACAATATAACATGCTTGCATTATGGCTTGGTGTGACCAAGCATAAGGATTTATCACATTGAGGCTATAATTCACTTGTGTTATAACGTGAGTGCGTTATGAGTCTCAGAAAAAAAAAGAAAATCAAAATCATTTTATACTATCATATTTCATCATCTGCAACCCTCGACCCTTCCAAGTCATTCTCACATTGTGGAGACATAAAATTCATCAATTTCTTCAACAAATCATTGCTATTTCTTTGCTAGAATGTCACCACATCGACTAGGAGCTCTAAGGAGTAAGATTTTTTTTTGTGAATTTATTGTTAAATAGGTAGATTTAATATGTTTTTGATGTTAATTTCTTTAATTTCTAGGAGTTGAAAATCCACCTGATTCTCCTCTTCAAAATCCTACTCCTCCTCATGAACAAAATAAATAAAAATCCTGATGAACCACAACAAAAAACTCCATCAATTCCTCAACATCCTCCTAGAACTCAAAAAAAATTAGTGGGGGAAATTGAGAAAAACAAAAACCAAATTGACAAGTTAACCATGAGGTTCAATGATCTTGTAAGTTCAACCACGGAAAGAACCACACTTGCAAATTGACTTCAAGATATGTTAACACATGTAGATGAAATTAGCAAGCAATGAAATGGTTGGGTCGATAAGAGACAAGAGTACAAATATTTTTATTTAGATAAACTATCATACAAATATGTACAAAATGAAAAAAATACAAAATATGACTTGTGTTCACTATTCACTTACCCATGTACAAATCAAACTCTTGACCTTGCAAGAGGTGTCCTATCCATTGGTACAACCACCAAGGGATAAAGGACAATTTTTGGAAGAGAAGGTGGATGGTTTTTAACCATCCTCCATGCAATAATAACAAGGTCCCCAATATTTATTGAGGAAACTCTACTCTGAGTTAGTCCTCAACAAAATCCCCAACTATTTTGATATGTAGGACTTTTGGGGGAGAGGTGGTGGGTAGAAATAGGATAGACCAGGTGCATGTCTCTATCCTCAATGTCCAGCTAGATGAGAACTTGCTAGATTAGCTTATGGGCATGTTTTTATCCCTTCCATTATAAAGGAGAGTGCTGAGGTGGATACTCTATAGTCTATTAGTTCTCTGACCTAGAGTATCATCAAATGTGTGAGTCTTGCAATACAATGCTAGCTAGGGGAGAGTTCAAGGGGTAGGGTTCCACCCCATACTTTTTTGGCTTGTGGGTCCACTTATACATATGACCCCATAGATAGTCAGAAGGTTGGTGCGTATGATACATTTGCTGCTGACTAGTTGGAAATGGAAGATATCATCTTGAATGAGGCTTTCGGTCTCGATACTTACGTAAATGTTAGCATGTTCATTGAATTTAATTTATTAAATTTTATTTTTTAAATGCATTAACTAATTTAGTTTAATGATTGTAATAAAATGTCAAGGTCATAGTTTTCATATTATTTTCACCAGCCCTCCACCTATTTATTACTCCTCTGCATCTACTGTCAAGGTATGTAACTAGTAAAAAATAATAAATATTACATGTGAATAGCATTTTTATATCAATGGTATTCCAATATCTGATTTTGGATGTTGAATAGGTTAATATTGGAGGTTTTACAACAACACCTCCTAGTGGCAGTGGAATTCAAACCTTCACTCAAGTAATAGAATAAAGAGTTTAACTAATGAATTATACTTAATAGATTTGTGTAGTTTATATTCATATCATTGATTATATTTCATTGCACATCTTTCAAACTCAAGGCATTACCTCACATTGCATAACTAATAACTAGATGTTGATAGATGGAAAAATTTCAATTACAACATAGTTTTTTATAAATTCAACATAAGTAGTGATGAACTTACTTCACATAGCATAACTAATATCTAGGAACAACTACCAATTGTATTTTCTTGTCGTGGCATTCCATGAGACCACATTTTATTGAGGCATTTTTTCAAATAGTTCACTGCCCTGTCTATGCTATGGATGCTTGGAAAAAATCTATCAAAGAATAATAGTAAGCAATAGCATAGACAAGGCAATGAGTTGTTTGAACAATTCCTCAAAGAAATGTGGTCTCATGGTGATTTTCATCACCATGAGACCCAGTTTCTCTGAGGAACTTTTTCAAATAGCTAACCACCTTGTATTTGTTACCACATTTTCCATACATGTCTACCAAAGAATTTTATCAAACAATTAACTTTCTTGTTTCTATGGCTAAAATCCTAAAACAAGTGCTTTCCAACAAACTATGGATGCTTGGAAAAAATATATCAAAGCATAATAGTAAGCAATAACATAGACAAGGCAGTGATTTATTTGAAAAAATGCCTCAGAGAAATATGGTCTCATGGTGATGGAATGCCATTTCATCACCATGAGACCACATTTCTTTGAGGTTTTTTTTCAAACAAATCACTTCCTTAAGAATATATAATCCTCTTTAATCAAATCAAATCATTTTAAGGTCTTGGATTATGTCCCCAAATCTAATCCTATCCTCCATCTTCATCCTTAAATCCTATCCTTCCAATCCCCAAGTTCATTTCTAATCCATCATCCAAATTTCCATCCTCATCCAAAATCAATACCAAAATTTCTTCCAATCAATCATCCATCATGTCTAACCATATAATCTATCCTCCTTCCAGCCTAATCTATTCTAATACAACTTCATCCATTTTGACCAATGCCAACCATATCAATGATGATGAGGATAGCCTTTTTGACCAACTCAAATATAATCCCAATGGTGAAAATGAGAGAATTGTGGATCACCTTGAATCCATTTTCAATAGATAGAATGCTCTAATTTTCTACTAATCCCCTATCCAAATCTCCTCTCAAGTCCCATCCATATCATCCCCATCCACCACCACTATTTTTTCCTCATCCACTACTTCCATAATTATAAATTCCATGCTTAGATGTCTCCTTGGCATTAGTGCTAAGCTTCCATCCTCCCTTCCTTCATCCAATCCTAATCCATCTCCTCTTGCTTATCCTTCCCCTTCCTTTGACAACAAAAACCAATCCTTTATCTAAAATTCCCCTCCAAATCCTTTTCAAGGTCCTCATCCTCATCCTCAATTTACCAATCCTGGAATCATCTACCTCTTATTCCACTTTCATATCCCACATCCTTGAAATCCACATCACCCCACTATTACTAAGCAAAGTCATCCATGTCTCTCACAATAACTTCCTCCAAGAACTATTTGCAAAAGTGGTTTTTTCCCCATGAAAAAAAAAGTGGTGCGATCTTCCCATATCATGCATCCACCTTCATCACCCCCACATCAAGAGAAACCCTAATACCCTAATATTAAATGAATCCCCTATCAATCCAGCTATCCAAGTTGAAGAGTCTATAAAAAATTCCTCTGTCATGACACCATCCATATCAAATGAACTATGTCCATCTCTTAATCCAAAGCATGCTAACATAGATTACCCTCCATATAAAGATCAAGGAAACCCTTCTCCTCCATCAATGATCCCCTTCGATCTCATGATCCCATTTCCAATCAAGAAAAACATATCCATTCAATCTCATCTAATGATATCTTTCCATCTCAAGAGCAAGATATCCCTTCATCCCCCCTCTCAAAATCCCCTCTCACCCACTTCATCTAATGACATCCTTTCGTGTCTAGATCAAAGTACCTCTTCCACTCCAATGTATGATCACTCTAAAAATATTCTCTCAAAGTACACCTTCCATCCCATCTAATGATCCTCTTCCCCTGATGATCAAAACAACCATCCCTCTTCATCTCATGATCCCCCTCCATCTCATAACCAGGACACACTATACCATCCACCCCATCCTAGCATAACAACATAGAGAAGGAAATGAACCGTTTAAAAAAATACCTCAAAGAAATGTGGTCTCATGGTGATGGAATTCCATGACAAACAAATGTGTCATGGCATTCCATCACCATGAGACCACATTTCTTTGAGGCATTTTTTCAAATAGTTCACTGCCTTCTCTATACTACCACATTTTTTATACATGTCTACCAAAGCATTTTATCAAACAATTCACTTCCTTGCTACTATGGATAAAATCCTAAAATAGGTGCTTTCAAACAAGCAATGGATAGGGAAAATGGTAAGAAAAATAGTAATAAATAAATAGTTCAATAATTACTCAAAATTTTGTTGATTATCTCATACATTATAATTCATGACCTACATCACTATTCTACTTTTGGTGATTGAATAATTTATTGTTTTATTTTTAGATGATGGAAGCGGAAATGCCTCTAGATGTTAATAGGGTATTGGAGTAAGGTGTACCTTCTGAAATAGATAGCTCGATGCCTCTCACAAGGGTATGAGGAAAATTAGTAAATTTCAAATTATATTCATTGTTATATCTATTAGTTAGTGAAAAAAAAAATGATTATTGATTCATATTTTAATTTCTATTTGGATGGTATCTATAGGACTTAGGCATGCCACAACATGAGCATGTGAATCTTTCACATGAGGAGAGAGATTGTATAGTGGCGATAAGTGATTATTTTGTTAAAAATATCATTTTTTATAATGTAATTTCTATATATTAATGTCTTTACTTGTTATTGTGACATATAAGGCTTGATGAGGAACTAAAACCTAGGAGAAGGAGCCCTCGAGTTTAGAGTAAATAAATTTCATATGCATCACCATCCACTGTTGATTAGGGTCCTTTGTTGTATTCCTATATGGAATTTTTGGACATATTTTGTATTGCATATACTTGAAATTGTATTCCTATATGGCATTCTTGTAATCCTATATGGCTATTTTATATATATTTTATACCTATATCGACATATATTGATGTATGCCTAAATGGATATTTGGTTAATAAAAATATTTTTTATTGATGGTCTCAATATCTTCATTATAAATCCATGCTTCAATAGATATTTATAGATTTTTTACTTCAAATATTTAAAATCCAAGTGTTTTCCATGCACTCTTCCTTTTTGTAATTGTAAATATATAATAAATTTTGAGCATTATTGTCTTGTAAGATTATTGAACATTAAATCAATCATATGAATATAGTAATACTTCATGCTTCATGTGCTTCATGGAGGAAATTCATGTGTATTCTTGATGCTTGATGCTTGATGCTCCATGCTACCATGCTCCATGCTTCATGCTTTATATCATTGAGGAAGACATCTAGCATTCCACATGTATGCTTGATGCTACCATTTTATTGTATGCTTTATGCTTCATGTATTATGCAAATAAAGAAAAAACCATAAAACTATTGACAAAATAAAATGGAAAGAAACAAGTCTCACAAACAAAAACTCAAGGCATGCAAGTCTTATTAAAGATCATAAGGAAATTGGAAAGATTAAAAACCTCTTATATCGAAGAGTGGTGACAATGCCTAGTGTATATTTTCCCACATAGACATGTTGGTGCTAACTATTTGGCCCTAGGAAGAACAAAACAAAAAAGTAGCCTACCTTGCAACTAGAAACTACATGCAACTGATCAATTTTCCATCAACATAAATCTATTCACCACATGAAAATAACTTGGATCTATCAAAAACTAAGATAGGTTATTTTGGATAGGCCCTACATGATCTCGTAGCCTCAAATGGAATGTTACAAGTGCCACATTTTTTGAGTAATCACTCGTCGAAGTTTGTTGCCCTTTTGCAATTTGGTCTCTTAAGAGACTTTGTTGGTATAATGTGACTCAGACTATTTTGGTGTGTTTGGGTTTGAAATAGGACCTTTAATAGCATAAATTCACCCATACGAATGTGTTGGGAGGTCGTATGATGAACAAAACAAAAGTTACACCACTTTCCAACTTTACACTACATTCAACTGATCCATTTTCCATCAACTGAAATTTGTTCATCAAGGGATAATGACTTGGATCTATCAAAAATCAAGAGAGGTTATTATAGAGGGTCCCTACATAATCCCATAACCTGAGACAATTTTTCTAAGTGCCATGTTTTTTGAGTAATTTCTCATTGAAGTCGCCCTTTTGCACTTTGGTCTCTTCAGAGACTTCACCAATAGAATGTGGCTCAAACTGTTTCAATGTGTTTGGGTGTGAAAGAGGACCTTACCTAGCATAGACCCACCCATATGAAAATGTTGGAATATTTTATTTGGTCATATCACAAACAAAACAAGATTTACACCACTTTCCAACTTTACACTACATGCAACTGAATCGTTTTCCATCAATTGAAATCTATTCACCATGGGAAAATGACTTGGAGATATCAAAAAGTGAGAGGGATTATTATAGAGGGGCCATACATGATCCTATAGTCTCATATGGATTGTTTCCAAGTGCCATAGTTTCCATGTAATCACTCATTGAAGTTTTCTTCCCTTTTACACTTTGGTCTCTTAAGAGACTTCAATGGTAGAATGTGGCTTAGACCATTTCAACATATTTGGGTGTAAAAGAGGACCTTTCCTAGCATAAAACCACTCATAAAAACATGTTGGAAGAGTTGGTTTAGTCGTATGATGAAAAAAACTAAAGTTATGCCACTTTCCAACTTTACACTACATGTAACTGACCCATTTTTCACCAACTAAAATCTATTCACCATAGGAAAAAAAATTGGAGCTATCAAAAAATAAGAGAGTTTATTATAGAGGGGACCCACATGATCCCATAACCTTAGATGGAGTGTTTCCAAGTACCACAATTTCCAATTAATCACTTGTTGAAGTTTGTTGTAGTTTTGCACTTTGGTCTCTTAAGAGACTTCGTCAGTAGAATATGGCTCAAAAAATTTTGGTGTGTTTGGGTGCAAAAGAGGACCTTTCCTAGCATAATTCCACCCATACAGACATTTTGGAACAATTGGTTTGGTTGTATGATGAAAAGAACAAAATTTACACAACTTTCCAACTTTACATTACATGTAGATAACCCATTTTCCATCAACTGAAATCTACTCACCATGGGAAAATGACTTGGAGCTATTAAAAAGCGAGAGAGTTTATTGTAGAGGGGTCCTACATGATCTTGTAGCCTTAGACAGAGTGTTTCCAAGTGCCACAATTTTTGAGTAATTGCTCATTGAATTTTTCTACCTTTTTGCACTTAGGTCTCTTAAGAGACTTCGATAGTAGAATATGGATCAAATCATTTCAGCATGTTTGGGTGAAAAAGAGGACCTTTCCTAGCATAAAACCACCCATACAAACATGTTGGAATAGTCGGTTTGGTTGTATGAAAAATAGAATGAAAGTTACACCTCTTTCCAACTTTACACTACATGCAACTAACCCATTTTCCAACAACTAATTTTTTTTCACCATGAGAAAATGACTTGGATCTATCCAAAATAAAGAGATTTTATTGTGGAGGGGCCCTACATGATCTTGTAGCCTCAGAAAAAGTGTTTCCAAGTGCCACGGTTTCTGAGTAATAACTCGTTGAAGTTTTCTTCCCTTTTGCACTTTGGTCTCTTAAGAGACTTTGCTGGTAGAATATGTTTTGGATCATTTCAGTGTGTTTGGATGCAAAAGAGGACCTTTCCAGGCATAAACCCACCAATACAGACATGTTGGAATAGTCGATTTGGTTGTATGATGAATAGAACAAAAGTTACACTACCTTCCAACTTTAACTACATGCAATTGAGTGATTTTCTATTAATTGAAATCTATTCACCATAGGGAAAAAGCATGGAGCTATCATAAAATGAGATATTTTATTGTAGATGGTCCCTACATGATCCTATAGCCCTAGAAGGAGTGTCTCCAAGTGCCACAGTTTCTGAGTAATCACTCGTTGAAGTTATTTTCCCTTTTTCACTTTGGTCTCTTAAGAGACTTCATCGGTAGAATGTGGCTTGGACCATTTCAGTGTGTTTGGGTATGAAAGAGGACCTTTCCTAGCATAAACCCACCCATATAGATGTGTTGGAATAGTCAATTTGGTTGTATGATGAATAGATAAGAATCTACACACACACCTTCCTAAACTTTTCAAGATTAGGAAGAATACCTTTATTGAACACATTATGTATCTCATTCAATTCGGTCTACTTATTTTTCAAGTGTTTTTAGAGTAGAATAACCTCCTTTTCATCAATGATAAAATATTCTTCTTTTCTTTTAATTCCTTTTCTAAATGTTTAATTTTAGTCTTCGGTTGTTTTGTTTCAATTTCAACACTTCCAACTATTTCCTTGGCATCTGCAACTATTGTTATCATCTTTGGAAATGTCTTTCTGATTACATAATGCAAATGTTTCTTTTAAAATTTTCTTTACATAACTTCTCTACCTTTATAGATAAGACTTTGAGGTGTCCACCACACCGATTCTCCCTTTTTTCACTTACATTTCTTATTGCTTCTTCCTTATCATCTATTACTAGTTGTATTTTCTCCACATAAGTCTTAAGTTCAAAAATCTTTGACTTCATTTTTCCATTTGTCAAGCTGCCTATAAATATTGGAATGATTGCAGGATATGCCCAAAATGGAAAATCTATGGAAATTGCGGTAGCATAGAAAAGGCAATGAGTTGTTTGAAAAAATGCCTCAAATAAATGTGGTCTCATGGTGATGGACATCACCATGAGACCGCATTTCTTTGAGGCATTTTTTCAAATAGCTCAATACCTTTTCTATGCCTTTGCTTACTATTATTCTTTTATGGATTTTTTCCATGCATCCATACTTTGGTCAAAAGCACATGTTTGAGGATTTTATACATAGCAACAATGGGACATTAGAATGGGGTATGAAATCTATCAAAACATAAAAGGGGGAATTTTCATGAGTGTTATGGTTGCAATTTCCTTAGTAGACACATGCAAAATATGGATGCATAGTGAAGGCACATGAACTATTTGAAAAAATTCCTCAATGAGAGATGTCCTTGTATTCAATGTGGATGGATTGACAAGGTAGTCTCTTACAATGCTCACTACCTTGTCAATGCATCCACATTGACAAGGTATTAATCTCACTACCTTTCCAATGCTACCACATTGACAAGGTAGTGAGTTTTTTGAAAAAATACCTCAAAGAAATGGGGTCTCATGGTGATATACGTCATCATGAAACCTCTTTTCTTTGAGGCAGTTTTTCAAAAATCTCACCACCTTGTCATTGTTGCCTTGTACCTAATAAAAAGACAATATGAGAACATTATAGTTAAAGTTAGAGTCTATATTTTTAATTAAAAATACTTCATTTACACATTACTAAATTTAGGAGATTAATTAAAATGATATAAAATGTGAGAGGAAAGGGCACAAACAAACATTTTTTAAGAGATCAATCAAACTATTTTTTTAAAAGATGTATTACTAGTGGTTAATCATTGAGTAAAAATATTCATTCTCACAAAGGTATGCCAAAATCAATAGGATGAATGATAGAATGAGGTGATGAATAAAAAATTAACTATTGAAAATTAACTACTTAATCAAGTGGACCAAATTCTATTGAGCCAAATAATGAACTCATAACCAATGAATTAATAGCAAAGATGCATATCTATAAGTGGGGTTAGAAGGAATATTGTTTGAAATATTGAATAGAAGGTAGTGAGTTGTTTGAAAAAATTCCTCATAGAAATGGGGTCTCTTTGTGATGTACATCACTAGGAGACCCCATTTCTTTGAGGCATTTTTTCAAAAAGCTCACTACCTTGTCTATGCTACCACATTGAAAAAGTAGTGATCTTGTTAATGCTCACTACCTTGTCTATGATACACATTGATCCAAAACATATAATCTTCCCAATATTCATATGTAAACTTCAAACCAAAACATATGTACAAAATTGGAACCAAAACATATGTAAACTTGAAATATAGAAATGAAAGGTCTAACTATCAACTAATCTTGATGTGCATACTTAGAAATTTTAATACAAATTAATGTGCATACTTAAAAATTAATAAGAACCAATGTGCATACTTTAAAATTAATCCAACAAACCATCTAGGTATTCTCTACTCTTTATTGTGTCAAGTATTGCCTCATGGTTAGATTCACACACCTTCCACAAGGTCTTGTTCAAAGGTCTACCTCCATATTTGATCAAATGAACATTGGATGCCACAACAAGGTTCAAGTAATGAAGAATCTTCTGATCTATGTCAAAGTCTTGAAACAACCAAACATTAACACTCTTATGTGGGTACATTCTAATCCATGTTATAGTAACAACCACTGAGCCTGTAGGGTTTTTGATGTTTTCTCCATCTATAACTGGGGCCTCCAATTTGTTTTAGGCCTCAACACAATGACACAAGTAATAATTTTTTCCCTCTTCGTTGTCTTCATCTACAATAACTGCAAAAACATGCCCTACATTGATATATGCAGCAAATTAGATGAAATTAGTCAACATTAAAAATACATTATAAAGTAAGATAACAATAGGAATTTTAAAAACTATGCAAGTAGATATATTACGTAGTTGAATTAGATTTGATATGTGGTCAAATCTAACTTGCATCTTGTATACACTCAAATTTGGTCTAGAGGATTAATTAAATACAAGTTATTTAATTAATAATCTTTAATTCCTCTACTTATAAATAAATTGAAAAATTTATTTATATAGTTCATTTTCTCTAATTCTTCCTATCCTAAATCATTTTCCTCATATCTTAATTAAATGAATAAATTTAATTAGTTTTGTTTATTTAATTAACCTCCTCTCATTAAATTTGAATCTTAAATTCAAATTTAAACACATTTCTACTAACTTCTTCCCACCTTCCACCTCATCACGTGTCTCAAGAAATTAAATATTTCTAATATTTAATTTGACATTTATCATCAATAAATTCTAACTAATTTGGGACGCTTGGCCTTCATCTCCATTTTATTCCTCTTCACACTTGGCAGTTTGTTCTTATGAAGGGAATAGACTCCCCTTTTCCTTTTAACCTCTTCATCTTCAACCGTGCATTCTCTAGTTTGAATCCAGACTGTTGATTTCTGCCACCTAGGCTCATGCCTTGGAAAATCTATAAATAGGCCCTCATTTACAACAAAAAGAGAGAGAGTTGAGCATTTGTAGCAATTACACTCTACAACATTTTCATCAACATTGTCATTTTAGTGAGCATTCTAGTATTAGCATTTTAGCATCAAGTAGTTTAATAATGGAATTTTCATTAGCAACATCTTTATTACAGTAGTTTAATCATACCATTTCCATTAGCAACATCATAGTAGCATTATTTTCTTTGCATATCATCTATAGCTAGCTTATCAATCATGTAATGTAGGAAACACCTCTTGCATTTCCAACATCTCTCATTCTTCAGGTTGTCATTTGGAAAGTCATGTGCATAAAAAATTTGAGATCAAAATGAATTAAAGAATCCTTGGAGATAGAGGAAAATGAGATGCCATTGGGGAATTTTTTGTTTCAATTTGATTGTTATTTGAATTCCTTGATATAATGTTTCATTGGTGTGTTGTATAGGTTTTATTTGATTATCCACATTATTCATACACACATAAATTGGTGCCAATTGTGGGGTGTAGCCCTGTTTTTAACATTTTCTTGCAAGTTTTTGTCAATGGGTTCGTTCATGAATTTTGATGTAGTGCATCTATAGCCAATTTCAACACGTACTTGGTGACTTTCAGCACATCCAAGCTCTATTATATAGCATATGTATCCCAGAACAACACATCTACCTCCTCTTTCAATGCATATATGGGAGTTGATTTCCCTTTTCTATTTTCCAAAATAGAGCATTGAGTGTGTTTAATAGTGCATATACTAAATATTTTAGCACATATGTTCTTTGTTTTAGCGCATACACCTTTATTTGTAGAAATTTAAAATTCTGGGGGACTGATCTATATTTTTTGTTTTGCAGATGCTTTATACGTTGTCAAAGACATATCTAAAACTACTAACAATGTTTGCAAGGGCTAGATTTATTTCCCTTTGATTAAATTAGGAATCTAGTTTAATTACAAGGTTAAAGAACACCATGTATGTTGTGTTTGCATAGTGATAGGCCTATGCTCTCCCCTTTACTAGGTGACCAAAATTCTAGACTCACTCTTTCATTTTATTGCAATAACACCTTTAGCATGCCTTCCTTAGTGGGAAAAAGTACTCACCCTAAGGGAATGACCTAAGTGGGAACAACTAAAGCCAAGCATTCAAACCCACTATAATCAAATGTCATGAATCGTGATGAAAATCACATTCAATGGTAGTGTGCATTGATAACCCTCCCCCAATATCCTTGAGACATGTAAAGCCTTTGTTCTAAAAGTTGGGATGCCTCCTGAGGGAGTTTATCATTTGACACACTAAACGGAAACCCTTACTAAGAACTTTAAGTGTAGTAGCCAAGCTGAGTCAATTTCTTAACATTATAGTATTTATAGTGCAATGAGAGGGAATAATCTACCCCCAAGATACTCACCATATAACTAGTAGGGATTTGTGGCCAATAGTGGAGGATTCAACTTTGGTTAAGACCCAAAAAAGGAAAAATCGTAGGTGCCCTCTAGGGAGTGATAGGGTTGTGTGAGATGATGTAGTTCTAAGATGTGGGATATGATGTTATTAATGACCCTTGACATTTGAAGAGTTTGATTGATCTATTTGCTATTGTTCAATACCAGTGGAAATCAAAGGGATCAGATCAAATCCTAGAACATACACTTGATGTTTAGATCATAGGATGAAACAACTATTTTACTACTTGCTTATGCATTTGAAATCATTGTTTAGAAGATCATCTAATAAAAAACACTTAATTCACTAATTCAAAAACAAGAAAACTAGGAAAACTTTTGAAATGGTGAAATTTCTAGTTTAGTGTATAAAATTCTTGTTTCAACACATTGGGTTCATAGTCTAGTGCATATAGGGTTTGTTATAGCACATTCACTACATCTTTCCACAAATATGGGGTTTGTTCTAGTGCATTTACCTCATCTTTCAATGCATAAGATTTTTGTTCTAGCACATATAGGGTTTGTTCTGGTGCATTTATCCCATCTTTCAGTGCATATACAACCTGTTTTAGTGCATGCATCTGATACTCAAATAGAGAGCTAAATTGAACTTTTGTTTGACAACTAGAATCATATTTAGGGACCCTTTTTAGAGAATAGATCATTCCTCATTAAAACATTGGTTTAAAATTGAAGAAATTGGCTTTTGTAAGTGCATTCCCTTTGACTAAACTTGGATCAAACAACTTAAAGTTCCCAATCACCAATCTCATCTCTAATTGTTAGTTGAGTTTCACTATTAGGATCTATCATCCTTTATCATGAAACAAACGTTGTACATCAGATCTATCCTAATCTCATCAATAGAATCCATCATCATATTTGACTTAGGTATTTCATTGACACTCCCAAACAAAGATCAAAGTATACCAAAACTCTATCACTTGCATGATCGTTTTAACAAGAGCTCAAAAACAAAAAACTCAGAGAAAAAGAAATAGAAACCCAAATCACCATGGCAGAAGGAGAAGAAAATCCTTTTCACATATTTCATCAACTTGAAACAAATGAGATAACTGACTAGGACATTCAACAATCTCAACAAGACTCTAAATTTCACAAGTTCATGGAAAAAATTCTAGAAAAGGATGGAGAGAAATACTTTTTGATGCTAGAAAATCAAGGTGTAAAACTACCCAATGATTTTGTTTTCAACCAATTGAAGGAAGCTCCCAAGAAAACAAAATCTAACTCACGAATCACAGATCCATTGAATGCTTTAGCTCACCAAATGCAAAATCTTCAACAACAAATCCTAGACATGCAAAGGGGAACAACATAGAGATGTGTTGTAAGATAGTTTTCCTTATCCATTTGACAAAAATATGAACATGATACCCGTATATGCATAAAATTGGTCATGTCTAATTAATCCTGACATTTAATTAAATATTTATTATTTAATTAATTTCTCTAAAGTCCTCTACATATGATTAAATTTAATTAATTAATTTATATTGAAAATTCACTTTATTCCTCCACCTTAATTTATTTTTAATTCACTTTATTTAATTATTTCACATTCATATGTCTACTTAATTAATTAAATAAATACCCTTTATTTATCTTAATTAATTATCACTTTTTGAATTTAATTAAGTCTTTTGATTTAATTGAATTTAAATATCTCCTTTCTCTTATTCAAATCTTTCTTCTAATTAATTAAATATTTTATTTAATTAATTTCATCTACATGTCATTTCCTAAAAAAATAATTAAATATCTTTATTTAATTAATATTCTCCATATCTTTTCAAATCATAATTAAATATTTTATTTAATTATGAAATCTTTTATTATTCTTCAAATCTTAATTAAATGATTATGTAATTGAGAAAAATCTCCATGTCACCCATACATAAATAATTGAATTTATAATTCATTATTTATCTTCTTAAATATTTCCAAAATCCTCTAAAAAGATGATTTTTATCATCTCATCTTATCTCTTCCATGAAAGAGGAAACAAATCCTACTTTCTATTTTCTTCTAATTTTCTCTCTAGTCTTCTCCATTTTAGACCATTCGATCTGCCAGAATTATCATAGTCATTGATTATATCAGCCAATCACAATCCTTAAAAAACTCTATAAATATGCCTGCATATCCAAGCATTGAAAAAATTAGGCGATAGGCGATTAGAGAATGGTTGCATTCAGTTAAAATTTATTATCAGCATTAAGAGCATTCGTAATTGTAGTTTCTTTACCAAGTAATCATAGCAATCTGCAATCATGCATCACTTAATGAACACAATCATATCTTATCATATCATGCATCCATCATCTACAATATCATTCTCTCAGAGGACTGTTTGTTGAGCCTAGCAAAATCTGAGAGCAATAGTTGGAATCGACGAAAACACTGGAGATAGAGGACAATGGGACATCATTGAAGAAACTGTTGTTTTAAGAGTTTGTTTATCTTTTAATTAATTTTCTTCAATATAATGTCGCATTGGTGTGTTTTTTCTTTTTTCTTTTTTATCTACATTTGATATGCTTAATTTCAATCACATTTTTTGGTGCCCACCATGGGGAATTTTCCCCGTTTTTGACATCTACTTGCAAGTTTTTTTATAGGATTTTGCATTCTAGAGTTCAACTTTCTAGAAAATTTTGCATTTTAGTGCATTTGTGGGTTATTTTAGCGAATCTAGGACTTTTTTCAATGCTTTTGTAGGTCTTTCCACACATTCAGAAACTGTTTCAATGCTTCTAACAATTACTTTAGCGCATCTAGGGAATAAAATAATGCATACATTTAGCTCACTTCATCAAAATTTTGTTTCTAAAAAATAAAATAAAATTGCATTTTTAGATTAGCGCATTTATGATTTCTTTTAGTGCATTTAAGGTTTTCTGCAACGCTTATGATATATGTTTTAGCGCATTAGCTATTTGTTTTAGTGCATATGTATGATCTTTTAGCGCATTCAGGTTGTAACTAAACAAAGTTCTAAGTTTGATGCCTTCATAGACAAAGATTTTTTCTGGTTAAAAACAAGCAACCCTAGGGTAGACACATCAATTTAAAATGAACCAATCCTAGTATAGAAATGGAATTTAAAAAGAAGCAATCCTAGGGTAGTCACCACACATTGATTTTGCAGTTAAAATTAATCCCATGCTTGTTGTGAAGCAATATCATCACATAGATTAAATCATTGTCATTTGGGCTCTAAAAAGAACACTATCCCCTTTGTCTGTGGAAATAGGTCTATGTTCTCCCCTTAACTGGGTGATCAGAATACCAGACTTACCTTTTCAATTTTTGTAATTTTAATGCTTTCTTAAATCCTTTAGAGGGATTTCTCTTGTGGAAAAAAGTACTCACCCAAGAGGAATGACCCAAGTGGGTTCAAACCAAAGCCAAGTTATTCCACCCCACTATAAAATTTAAAGCAAATCTAGGGAAAACCACTTTTTTTGATAGTGTGCAAGATAACCATCCCCAAAGCCTTTGTTCTAAAGGTTGGGAGGTCTCCTGAGGGAGTTTATTATTGCCACATTGAAAGGAAACCCTTACTACGAATCTAGTGTAGTAGCCAACCATGTCAATTTTTGAACATCCTAATAATCACAGTGCAAGGGGAGGGAAGAATCTGCCCCCAAGATACTCACCATATAACTGTCAAGGACCGTTTGCTTAGGAGATCCGACATCCAATTTCATCACTTTGAATACACACCTAGAAAAGGAAAAAACATGGGTGCCCCTTCAGGGGTGACACGGTTGTGTGAGTCAATATAGTTCTAAGATGTGGGTTGTGGTTATTACGATGACCTACTTGAGTACTAAGAGTGAGTCTACCTGAATTTTTTGTTATGTGCAAAACCTGTGAAAACACTTTTTGAAAAAAAATTTGAACATACACTTGATTTTTAGTATAGGGCTTAAAAAAAACTATTTTCAAAATGTTTTCTATGTCTTCAATCACATTAATTCAGGTAAAAGATCATCCAAAATGAACATGAAAAAATTCAGCTGAAATTGTTCAAAATTGTTCAGAAAACTACATCATAAAATTGTCTTAGCACATATAGGACACAAAGTAGCACATATGAGATATGTTGTAGTGCATTTGACTATTTTTCTAGCACATATGCCTATTTCTACAATGCATTAAGGGCGCAGAGTAGCACATCTGTCACTTTCCATAATTTTTACTGTTGACAAATTTGAGTCTGTAACATGTCCTTGGTCCAGTAGCATTTTGACATTTCTCTCATGCTTAGAGAGTGGAAATCAACCAAATTTATTAGGAAGTCAATTATCAATAGGATCAAGAAACCTAAGAAACATTTAGGTTACAAGAAAACCTTACAACATAGAAAGTTTTTGTATAAAATTTGAAACGTCTTACTCCATTACCATGAGTTTCTCCATAGGTACCAAGATTTTTCTAGGGGATTTACTGACGAGTACACTATAGAGCCTTTATATTCACAAGCCTGTTTCAGAGAAGAGATCTTTCACAATGACACAATCACAATCAACCTCTCAACTTTGACTATCATTTTTTCATTCAATGATCTTAACTAGGCTACTTGACATACTTATCATTTTTTTTCAAAAACAAGGATCAAATCTTAAAAAGTGTATCTTTCAAACAAGTTTTTGATTATTGATTCAACTTCCCCAATAGGATTATAATATCCTTCATCATTGGAATCCACAATCAAGAGTTAGGAATGTCTTTGATCATATCATAGGATTTTCATCTTATCAGATCAAGACATCATCATTTCTGCACTTATCAAACTATGATCTAAGTCTAGAAGAACATTTGGAAATCATATGCCTATTTTTACAAGATCTCAATACAATAAGATGAAAGAGGACATTCAACAAGAAGACCATACCTGGGGAACTCAAGAAGAAGGTGCGAGTAGCAATCGCCTTTATAGTGCGAGTCATAATCCCCTTTTTAATGACAACATGGATAAAAGAGAAGAAAATCCATTTCCTTTCAACAAATACAGGGACATGAGAAAAAATCCTGTAGATAGTGATGATGAATGAGAGGATGAACATCACCTTAGAGAGGCTGAGCAAGATCCCAAATTTCACAAAGCCTTGGAAAAAAATCTTACAACACAATAAAGAGAAATATTTCCTATATCTAGCTGACAAAGGAGCTAAATTGCCTCATGATTTTGATACTGAGAACATAAAGAGTAATCCTAATGAAACACCCTTGTCTAATATTAGTGCCTTGTCTCAATAGATTAAAGCACTATAAGAAAAAAATAAATATCTACAATGGGGAGCCACAACAAAGACATATGATCATGATGACATCTATCCTTATCCTTTTGACTGACGTCTCAACATGATCCCATTTCCCAAACATTCTGAAGTTCCAAAGTTTGATCATTATAATGGGAAATCAAACCCAATTGATCATGTTAGGGACTTCTGAAATATGATTTTGGATTTTTCTCATGAGGACACATACTTGATGTGTTTTTTTCCTAGGAGTCTTGGAGGCCAATCTATGGAATGGCTATTGAAAATCACACTGCCTGTCAAGACATTTGAGGAATTGATTAACAAGTTCATATCACAATATTCCTACAACATCCAACATCAAATAACCATGATTGATCTCTGCAAGGCTAAATAGAAAATTGGTGAACCATTCATTACATTTCTTCAGAGGTGAAGAAGATTGTTCGCTAGATACCCACATCCTATTCTTGAAAAGGAAAAGATCACCACTTTCATAAATAGTTTAGATCAAGAGATGAGCTATCATCTTAACCTTCATTGTCCTCCCTCTTTTCAGAAATTGATTTAAAATTCCATCACCATTGAAGGTGCCTTGATCCAGAGAGGGATAATAAAATTTGACAAAGACAATCCTAGCTCTTCAAATCACTACAACAACAATGAAAAATCTAAGTTTTGGACTCGTGAAAAAAATGTGGTGAATGATGGTGTTGTAGATGCAAATCATGTCTCAACTAAGCCATTTAATATTAGTACACCAAGTTCTCCTCACAACCATAACTATAACAACGTCAATTCTGTCACAAATCAAGGAAACAATCCTCCTCCTCTGAGGAACAATGTGAATCAAACCTCTACTCACAATCAAGGGAATACCAACAATCAAGGTCACCATGGAAACAATAACAACAACAATGCCTTAGGAAATGCCTCGAACACAAATCCACAAGGATCTTCATTCTTCTCTAGCAGAAGAACTTTTACTCCATTGGGCCAATCTTTAGAATCTTCATTCAAAGATTTGATGGCTAAAAATGTTCTTACTTTACCACCTCAACGCAATTTTGAACCTAGTGTGAAGCCTCCATCATGGAATGATGCATAATATTGTGATTATCATCGATGCAAGGGAAATTGTACAAATAATTGTCAAGCCTTGAAAAATGTCACCCAAGACTTAATAAAAAATAGCACCATCACAATAGAAGGACACCAACAATCAAATGAAGGACACCAAGCATTTTGAAACCCTTTTCCCAACTATCAAAAGGGTGAGTCTTCTGGAAAAAGTGTGAATCATATCAATGATAACATAATCAACCTTATCTACACTGACGATGAGTAGGTCAATGTTATAAAAGTTAAGGAAAAGATGGAATATATGCAAGTCAATGCAACAACAAGGGCACAAGCTAAAGTTGTCTTAAAGGGAACTTCTTCAAAATCAACTATGCCCCTGCCTCAACATCGATTTGACTTAGTGAATGAACTTAGAAAAAATCTTGCTCAAATTTCTATCTTAGAACTCTTGAAGATTTCCCCAGCACACAAGGAAATTCTAGAAAAGGCCCTTGTTGAAACAACTGTATCCACTAATCTGGATGTGGACTGATTTCAATCCATGGTGAGACACTTTTCCTCACCCACATGCCTCTCATTCTTCAAGAAAGATGACATTTCCATGACACATCCCCATAATTCATTGCTATACTTAGAAGTCATGATCCAAAAGTTTCGTGTTAGACATGTACTAATAGATGGAGGGGTTGGGTTGAACATATGTACCATGAAGTTAGTTCAGGCTTTAGGATTTTTTGAGGACTCCATTGATCCCAGAAGAAATATTACTATTAAATCCTACGATTATGAGGAAAGAGTGTCTAAGGGTTTAATCATGTTTCCAATCAGAGTGGGACCTATTATCAAGAATACTTTCTATCAAGTGTTAGACCGTGATCTTGCATACATCTTGTTGGGTCATCCTTAGATCCATGAAATACAAGCTATCCCATCCACATACCATCAATTTCTTAAGTTTCCTTATGATGGACAAGAGATCACAATACCATCTGATAATTTGAATAGTCAGACTTGTGCCAACATCAAAGCTAGTCAAGATACTTTGGTTCCCAACAACCGAGAAGCTCTTACTAGTGCTTCTCCCAAGGTTGATACAAAAATCAATCAGTTAACCAAAAGCTTTGACAAGTAGCTAAGATTCAAGGAAAATGGAGTTGGGGAGTACTCTCTCTGTCTTTCTAATCTTCCTACATTGCCTTGGTCACATGGGCAACCTTCTATCACACAACATCAAATATCTATAGCATCAACATCAACGCAACCACCAACAGAGCCAAATACAAAGTTTAATGGATAATTTATCAAAGAAAAATTCCCCATGGAAGATCCTGAGGATAGAGAAGTTCTAAATTGTCTCTATAAAGAGGAAGATGAAATATTTCTCAATGTCGAGATACCAACTAATCAATATGGTAAAGGATATTCAATCATGCAAAATATGGGCTATGATGTAATGGTCCTATCAGGAAAAGAAAATGAGTAGTTGAGCCTATTCACCTTCCAGGACTTGCTGCAAAAGATAAAATAGGACTAGGCTATGATACCAACTCAAATGAAATAACATCCAAGTAGTTGCATGATACTGTCCTCACATTGCAAGAAGGTTCTGATACAAGAGAAGCATATTTGACAACAATTCAGAATTTTGTGGATAATAACTCTGACACAGAATCTGGTGAATATGAATGGGACACCATCTACAATGATGAGTTATGGAAGGACAAAAAGGTTGATGTGATACACAAGTATACCCCAAATCTAATTGAAGGTGAAGGGTCAAGGTCCCAAATGCAAGGATCTGAACTACAAGGTAACTATGATTCTAGTGATACTGAGTTAGATTTCAATGAACAAGACTATCGTGAGAATAGTACCATCATTGATCTACCTCATACCTCCGATCCTATAGACAAATCCATTATGATCATAACCATAGCCGATTTCACACAGCCCGATGATCTACTACCTTTGGTCCATCCCAATCTCATTGACTGGGATTCATTCGAACCTATCGATATACCTATGTTTCCAAACGATGAATCTATCATGAACTTCCTTTCTGCAGATGACACAAATGATTGTTCTACTAGCGATTTTTGACATAGATTCTTTAATCAAGAGAGTGTCAAGTCTCCTAGCTGCAAAAATAAAAATAAAAAAGAAATATCTAATGGTGAAAACCAGAATCTAGCAGTATTAGATCAAACAAAAGATAAAACAAAGAGCGTATCAGATGGTGAAAACCTTTTAAGGAAAAAAATTATGGGAAGCTTGAAACTCTCCCTAAACACTATCATGAGTGATCACCTATCTTGATTGAGCCTACAAAAGAGGTTAATCTTGAAATTATAGAAAAACCAAGGATTCTCTAGTTAGCTGCATCAATGACAGATAAAGAAGTACCTGAGTTCATGGAATTTATAAGAGAAAATAAAGTCAACTTTTCTTGGTCTTATGCAAACATGCCAATTATCCCAATCTCATAATGCATCACTTTTCCATCAAACTAGGAGTTAAGCCTGTGAAACAAAAAATCAAAAAGATGCATCCTCATGTTGCACTACTGGTTAAAGAAGAGCTCAGAAAACTCCTTGATGTGGGATTTATAAGATCAATTGACTATGCAGAATAGATCTCCAACATTGTTCCTATGTCCAAACTAGACGAACATATTAGAGATTGCACATATTTCAGATATCTTAATAAAGCATGTCCTAAGGATGACTTCCCACTTCCAAACATCTATTCACCATAGTTGATCTGACAATTGGCCATGCCATGTATTCACTAATGGATGGTCTTTCTAGTTACAACCAAATCTAGATTGCACCTGAAGACCAGGACAAAACAACTTTCACATGTCCATGGGGGACTTATTGTTGGAACATCATGCCTTTTGGTCTAAAGAACATTGGGGCTACATACCAAAGAGCTATGACTATAATTTTTCATGACATGATGCACACATTCATGGAAGATTATGTAGATGATATATTGGAAAAATAACACACAAGAGAAGGACATCTTGAAGTATTATCCAAAATATTTGCAAGGTTGGAAAAGTTCAAAGTTCACCTCAACCCCAAGAAATGTTTTTTTGGGGTCACATCTAGAAAGCTCTTGGGATACATAGTATCAGAAAAAGGAATTGAAGTAGATCTTGCTAAGGTACAAGCAATCATGGAAATGCCTCCACCAAGGAAAATTAGTCAGTTGAGATCATTACAGGGATGATTTCAATCTATATGAAGGTTCATCATACAACTAGCAGATAAAAGCCTACCTTTCACACACCTATTGCATAAGAATGTTCCTTTCAAATGGGATGACAAGTGTGAAATGACATTTCAATAGATCAACCTAATGAACCAACCAATTCTCATACCACCAAATCTGGACAAACCGCTAATCTTATATATTGTCGCAATAGAGACATCTTGATGAGGGCGCAAACTCGAGACACAAAAAATAACCCACAAACAAGAGAATAATTTTATTATTCAGAAAATGGAACTTCTTACATGCAGAGGACCTCAAATCCCCAAGTTCTACAACACATGGAAGCTACAGAAAACTACAAAATAACCCTTTCGCAATATGCGAGCTTGTCCCCAAAAAGTTACCCAAAAATTAGAAAACCTGCCCATAAATAGAGCTCCTCATTTGTTTGGAGCCAAAACAACATTCAATTTGAGTTTAAAATGGGTTTGAGCAAATTACAACATGAAGTTC
>VDFB02109042.1:77269025-77295574 GCA_007258455.2 Sequoia sempervirens | reverse complement strand
AACCCGCCCATAAATAGAGCTCCTCATTTGTTTAGAGCCAAAAAAACATTCGATTTGAGTTTAGGTGGTTTGGCGCCAAAAATTTACAACATGAAGTTCAAATTTTAAAAGAGCATTTGCAATGATATCTTCTAGAAAGTGTGCCAAGTTCGTGGGGTCATAAATTTTGATCCAGGCCTCCGATTCGCGAACCGTTTGAACCATTGGAAAGGTCTCAAAGTAAAGAACGCGCTAAAATTTTAGCTACTACAATTTTGGAAAGTTTTGGGGCCGATCCGGGAGCTCTAAGTGCCTCAAATCCCACTCGGAAGATTTTCAAGTGCAAATCTGTGAAACTAAAACTGCAATATCTTTCAACCCAAGAACTGAAATAAAAAACCGTAAATTGGGAATTTCATTATGATAAAAAGGGTATCCAAAAATGTAAAAACATCTAAAAACTGAGAAACTTGAAATTTAACTATTTTTGGGTGATGCAAGATTGCCCTTACACCACTGGATGCTCCTGCATCACATCTTTGGAGGAATTATTAGCACATGAGGACCCTATAGCAATGGAATGTGAAATTTATTACATTAGAAAAATGCTAACAAGTCATAAACTCAACTACACTTTCATCGAGAAGGCTTGTATAGCAGTAGTTTATGCCTCATAAATTTTGGCACATGTTAATTCATACAGCCAATCTTGTTGCAAAGATTGATCGAATCAATTATCTACTCAGGAAGGCTACATTAACAGGAAGGTTAGAAAAATGGGTTATGATCCTGAGTGAGTTTGACATCCATTATGTTGATCGCAAAGCAATCAAAGGACAAGTTATTGATGATCAACTAGCTGATGCACCACTACAAGCAGAGCATCCCATACACATTGAATTTCTAGATGCTAATGTTTTCACTGTAGAATCCAAAACAACCATGGTCATTATACTTTGATGGTTCTTTCAATCAACATGGATTGGGGGAAGGAATACACTTTGTCACCCCTCAAGGACATAGCATTCCTTGGTCATATAGGCTAATGTTTCCATGCACTAACAACATAGCCAAATATGAAGCTTTAATCACTAGACTCAAGATAGCATTGGAATAGAGGATCACAAAGCTACAAGTCTATGGTGACTCATAGTTAGTCATTAATCAGATCAATGATGATTATCAGACCAAAGATGACAAACTCCTGCCATACAAGAAAATGGTTGATGACTTCTAGAAGTACTTCATAGATATCAAGTTCATATAGATTCCAAGACTTGATAACAAAGCAAATGATTCCATGTCCATGATCACATCATTGTTGCAACTCCCAGAAAATCAAGCTCGCTATGAATTTCTAGTGGAACAATCATTTACACTTTCCTATGACACACCTGAAATCCAAATCATTTGCCACTTAGTAGGATCTGATTCACCTTGGTATGGTAAGATTTATGCCTACCTAAAAGATGACATATTACCACCTAACTTATCTCATAACCAAAAGCGCAACTTTATCTGTCAATCCTCTCACTATACTCTTATTCCTGACACCCTTTATCGCCACAGTCTTGATGGTACTTTACTTTCGATGTCTTGAATGAGATGAATCTGACAAGGCTTTATAAGAAGTTCATGGTGGCATTTGTGGTACTCATTCAAGTGGATTGATCTTAGCCAAAAAATTGATTAGAATGGTTTACTACTAGCCTACAATGGAAAGAGAATCATTCACTTTTGTGAAAAAGTGCTCAAAATGTCAGATACATGGGAATCTCATCCATGCACCAGCATAGGAACTACAACTGTTCATGTCGACCTGGCCATTCTCTCAATGGGGGTTAGATCTAGTTGGCAAGATTCATCCTTCATCATCGAATAGAAACAAGTTCATCATCACAACAACAAAGTACTTTACCAAGTGGATTGAGGCAGCACCTCTCACTAAGGTTATTCATAAAAAAATCTCATTGTTCATACTCAACTATATCATTTTTTGGTATGGAATTCCCAACTCCATCATCATAGATAATGGATGCCCATTCAAGAATCAGGATGTTGATGAACTTTGCGAGAGATTCCATATTTAGCATAGATATTCAACACCTTACTACCCACAATGGAATGGCCAAGCAAAGGCCTCAAACAAGACTATATTGAAAGTTTTGAAGAAGACTGTGAATGATGCACAAAAATATTGGCATGTTCAACTCAATCCCACATTATGGGCCTATAGAACTAGCATCAGAATGTCAACATGAGCAACACCATATGCTCTTTTCTATGGAGCAAGAGCCATATTACCTCTAGAGGTTGAGATTCCATCACTTAGAGTATCATTGAAAGGTTTAATCATAGATGATGAATACAAAGTTTCTTGACTACAAGAGTTGGAACTCCTCGATGAGAAGAGACAAAAAGCAACTGATCAATTGAAATCATATCAATAGATTATGTCTCGCAGCTATAATCACAGGGTCAAGCCACATACCTTTCAGGTTGGTGATATTTTTTTGAAGGAAAACCCACAAAATCAGCAAGACAGAGAGAAGAAAGGAAAGTTTCATCCAAATTGGTTGGGTCCTTACATGGTCATCACAGTATATGGTCCAAGAGCATACGAGTTGTCAATGAAAGGGGACCTATTTGTCGAACCCATCAACATCATGCACCTAAAGGAATATTATGTCTAAATCAATTATCATTATCCATAAAAATTCCTTAAAAAATAACAAAAACAGCAGAAAAAGTCCTAAAAAAAAACAAAAAAAGAAGAAAAAGTCCTAAAAAAAATAACAAAAACAGTAGAAAAAGTCTTAAAAAAATAACAAAACAGTAAAAAGTCAAAAGAACAAAACAGCAAAAGGTCTTGGAAAAAAGGAAAAAAAGAGACAAATACAAAAAAATCAAAAAATCATCATAGGGTGAAAACCTGGCAATAGGTAGTCTATTGACAAGAAAAATACAAAAAAATAAAATAAATAAATAAATAAAAGAAATCAGAAAAATGCAATAAAGACAAATAGTGAAAATCTAGAAAACAATTGCTATTTGTGGCTCTCCATCTATTAGTTCATATTTTGCACTTAGCTTTCATTTAATGCATCTTTCCATCATCTTAGGGCCATAAAAACACCATACTGCCATCATTTTTCTAGAGCGATAACATCTTACCATGGCTTGATTATTCTACATATTCATTTTAGCAAGTTGTGTTAATATTGGGGGCAAAAAATTGACATACTGGGGGGGATTAATTTTTCAGAGTTTACCAAAACAGCTAGACAATGACATAAAATCCAATCATGTGAACAAACAATCAAATCACATGAACAACTATCCAATCCTTGATCCATATCAAAACAATTTTTAGCAAGTACCATATCATAACACATATCTAGATGATCTAAAATTTGAATAATGTTTGGAATAGCAGTATTATATTTTGAACAATGGTTGTTTGATTTTCAATATCATCCCTCTAGAGTGCACTCAATGATGTACTAAACTAGAGTGGAGAGGAAAAAGGCTGATTTTTCTTTGTCTGTTGTCTTGAGGTTAACTATCAATCTATTGCAAATATGTCGTGAGACATGATTTCCAAAGCGTATCATTGATGAAAGTTCCAAATTTGCATCAAAAAGTGGTTAATCTTTGTCTGTTTATGTAAGAAATACTTAGGTCATCTCAGTTCAATTATACCTCGACGCTTGTGTTCACTTGCTATATCAAAAATCATGAGTTGTACTCTAGTCATCATTGGCGCTAATTTCCCCTCTAATGCTTGTACATACTTCCAACATTTTAAAATGCTCTATGATGATTGAAGAAATCTAACAAAGGGCTCAACAAATGGTTGGTTTCATTTTGTTGCATTTCATTTAGATCATTGTACATATCTTCATACTAAATTTGCATCATAGTTTTAAAAGGCTGAACAAAAACATCAATGACTATCATGTCTCTTTGGACTATTTGTGGAGGACATTCAGACATTTGTTTCATTATCATCTTTCATCTCCATCATCATTTTCATTAATCATTATCATTTCATCTAGCTTTTGTACATATCATATAGTTTATCATTTATCATATCATTTAGATCCTTTATCATTTCATATCATTCATTTATCCATTAGGTATTTCATATCACTTTCATTTTCATATTATCTATCATCTTCATATCATTAACATCTTATTTATCACACAGTTGCATACCATTTATCATCTTCATTACCATTTTCATTATCATATTTTATCTTTGTGTCGTCATTTCATAATCTATTTCATTTCACTTATCATTATCATTTCATCCATTTCATCTCATTTCATCCATTTTTATCTCATTTCATTACATATCATTTATCATTTGTCACATTACATTCATATCATATCTTTAATCATCTATCATTCTCATATCATTTATATATCATGTCATTTTTCACATAACATTTTACCCATATCACATATCATTTCCTAATTCATATACATATTAAAAATTCATGGTGCATTTCATAAATACAACATCCATTTTCTATCACACCATCATTATTTATTGCATTTAAAAAATCCAAAAAAAAAAATTCATACATACATTACATTTCCACATCATTTGCAAAACATTGCATTTTTCATAAACATATCATTTATCCCATTACATATTTTCATAATCACATCATAAGTCACCCATCTGCATGACATCATTAGTATGCATCACAAATCATTATCATAAGCATTTAATCATGGAGCATTTAAAAACCCTCTACCAAACTATGAAAAGGGAGAGTCCTCTTTGACAAAACACAAAGGGAAGAATGTGAATTATATCTATGATAATTCCATCCTTCACATTTCTGTAGTTGATAATCAAAGCAATGTCATCAAAATCAAGGATAAACAAGACAACCTACCAATAGATGTGACCACAAAGGGTTAGTACAAATTTTTATTGAAAGGAAGTACATGTAAAACACCTATTGCTCCTTCAAATCAATACAACATAGTAGATCAATTGAAAAATATTCTAGCATAGATATCCATAATAGATCTTCTTAAAATTTCACCATCCCATAAGGATATTTTGGAAAAAGATTTAGTGGATACCATAGTACCAACTAATTTGGAAGTTTGTCAATTCCAAGCCATGGTGGGACATTTCATTGCACCCTATTGTTTATCATTCTTAGAAAATGATGATGCATCCCTCCCTCATCCACACAACACTCCACTCCATATTGAGGTTTTAATCCATAAAAATTGGGTCAAACATGTTTTAATAGATGGAGGAGCTAATTTAAATATATGCACCTTAAAGATTATCCATGCATTGGGAATTTTAGAAAATGCAATAGATTCCAAAAGAAAGTTCACCATAAAAGCTTATGATGATGAAGAAAGATCCTCTTAAGGACTAATAGTATTTCCAATTCAAGTGGGACCAATTCAAAAGGATATAGTCTGCCAAGTTTTATACAAGGACTTGACCTACAACATACTCCTGGGTCGACCTTAGATCCATGAAATGCAAGCAGTGCCATCAACATAGCATCAATGCTTTAAATTCTCTAACATTGGACAAGAGATCACAATCTCAATAGATTCTAATAATCCGCAATACTACAACACTCTCAAGATAGTCCAAGATTTTTTTGAACCACACAACAAAGAATCTCACTTCTATTTCCTCAAGTAATGAAAACCAACTCAATTCTTTGTCAAAACAGTTTGAGAAAAAGGTTCAATTGAAAGATAAAGGAATTGATGATTCTATTTCCTCAAGTAATGAAAGCCAACTCAATTCTTTTTCAAAATAGCTTGAGAAAAAGATTCATTTCAAAGATAAAGGCATGGGTGAGTATTCTTTTGAGCAGTCCTTATGTCTCTCACAGCTACTACCTTCTCCAAAATTATATGGACAATCTTCACAACCCATCACAATCTTTGATGGTAAATTTGAAAAAGAAGGTACTCTAGTTGATGAATTTGAGGACAAAGACATTCTAAATTGGCTTTACAAAGATGAAGAAAAATCCCAAGCAGCAACTTCCAATATACCAATAGAGCAATATGGTAAAGGGTTCACAATGGATATGAAGGAAAAGGTCCTATTGGAAAATGAAAAGAAGGTATTGTGAAACCAATTCAGCCTATCACAATCAAGGAAAAAGAAAAGACATGATTAGGATACAAAGAAGAGACAAAAGAAGAATCCACTCAACAAATTTTTGAGTGAATCCTCTAATTGCAAGCTAGTTCTGAAATAGAATCGAATGAATATGAATGTGATTTACTATCTGAAGAATCTTATGAAGATAAAGAAATCGATGTGATAAAAAATATGCACCCATACATATGGAGGGACAAATTTTAGGGTCTAGACCACTTGAATTTGGCTCACTACATACCAATGACTCTAGTGAGGATGATCAAACATCGAGTGAGATAGATAATTTAGATGAGAGTAACATTATAGACCTTGATGTTGCTAGAAAACACCTCGAAATGCTTCCATCATGACCCTCACCACCTTTGATCTTGACCAATCTGATGATTCCTTACCTTTGATACATCCCAAACTCATTGACTGGGAACAAACCAAGCCTCTTGATATCCCTATCTTTTCAGATGATGATGCCATTGTCAATTTCCTTTTTTCTAAAAATACAGAAACAAGTTTCACCAATGAATTTCATAATGAAACTTCAAATCAGGGGAGTGCCAATTCTCTTAACTGCAAAATAAAGAATACAAAAAAATGATCTAATGGTGAAAACCATGAAATGGTAGTATTAGATCATGAAAAAGTAAAAAGAAAGAATGTATCCAATGGTGAAAACCTCTTTGAGGCACTAAAGGATGAGAGATTTGACACTCTTCTTAAGCATTATCAAGAAAGATCTTCAGTGTTGGTCGAGCCTATGCAACTCATAAATATTGGTACTATAGAAATAGCAAAGACCATACACCAGCGACATCAATGATAGAGCAAGAAAAGCCAAATTTCACCAAATTCTTTGAAGAAAGAAAAATAATTTTTTCTTGGTTCTATGCTAACATGCCAGGAATAGATCCAGATGTAATAATGCATCATTTATCCATAGCACCTGGAGTGAAGCCAGTAAAGCAGAAATTGAGAAAAACGCATCCACACATCACCCTACTAGTGAATGTAGAATTAAAAAAATTGTTATATGCAGGGTTCATCCAACCAATCGACTATGCATAATGGATTTCAAACATTGTACTAGTCTCCAAACTAGACAACAACATCAAAATATGCACATATTTTAGGGATCTTAATAAGGATTTTCCAAAGGATGACTTTCTTTTTCCCAATATAGACATCATTGTGGATTTAACAATAGGACATGCTATGCTATCACTCATGGATAGTTTTTCAGGCTATAATTAAATCAATATTGCACCAAAAGATCAAGACAAAATATTTTTCACATGTCCATGGGGTACATTTTGTTGGAATGTCATGTCTTTTGGATTAAAGAATGTAGGAGCCACCTATCAGTGTGCAATGGAAACAATCTTTCATGACATGATGCACACCTTCATGGGGGACTATGTGGATGACTTGCTATCAAAATCATTCAACAAGGACATTTGGAAATCTTGGATAAAATATTTAATCAATAGGAAAAATTCAATGTGCATTTAAACCCAAAGAAGTGTGTATTCGAAGTAACATCAACAAAACTCTTAGGATACATAGTCTCAGCTAAAGGAATCGAAGTAGATCCAACAAAAGTTCAAGCAATCATGGAAATTCCACCTCCTAAGAACATTAGCCAACTAAGATCTCTACAAGGAATATTCCAATCCATTAGAAGATTCATCGCGCAACTAGCAGACAAAATTCATCCTTTTACTGATTTGTTACATAAGAATATTTCTTTTAGATAGGATGAAAGATATGAAGCTACCTTTAATCAATTGAAACAATATATAATGAATCCACCTATATTGTTACCACCAATAGAGGGAAAACTACTTCTACTCTACATAACAACTACTGAGGCATCTTTAGGAGCTCTACTAGGACAAGAAGACTCTATTGGAAAAGAAAGGGCCATCTACTACATCAATAGAACATTGAGTGGCTATGAACTTAACTATACATTCATTGAAAAAGCTTGTTTGGTAGTTGTGTTTGCTACTCAACAATTGTGACACTATATGTTAACACATACCATCAAACTAATAGCCAAGATAGGTCCATTAAAATATCTACTCAACAAAGCCACTTTAACAAGAAGATTAGAAACATAGGTGATGATATTAAGTGAATTTGACATTCAATGTGTGGATAGAAGAGAAATCAAGGGCCAAGTAATAGCAGATCAATTAGCTAAAGCACTATTGCAAGATGAACATCCTATGCACATTGAATTCCTAGATGCAGATGTCCTCACAATGACAACATAACATTTTATATTATACTTTGATGGGTCTTACACTCAACATGGATTAGGTGTTGGAATCCTATTTGTTACTCCTCAAGGACACACTATCCCAAAACCTTATAGGTTTATGTTCCCCTACAAAAACAACATTGATGAATATGAAGAAATAATCATTGGTATCAAGGTAGTAGTGGAATGGAAAATCATATAATTACAAGTTTATGGAGATTTTCAATTAGTCACCAATCAGGTTAATGATAATTATCAAACAAAAGATGACAAGATGATGCCATACAAGAGAATGATAGATGACTTCAAGAAATACTTTGTTGAGATCAAGTTTGAACAAATTCCAAGGGTAGAAAACAAAGTTGCAGATGCCATGGCAACCATTGCTTCTCTTTTACAAATACCAAAGAAATGAAGTCGTTATGAATTCATGGTGGAACAATTGTTTACTCTTGCATATGAAAATCCTAAATCCCAAGTCATTTACCATCTAGTTGATGTTGATTCTTCCATCTATAGGAATATTTATACCTATCTGAGAGACAATACCCTTCCACCTAATCTATCCCGGAACCAAAAATGCAATTTTATCCATCAAGCAGCCTGACACACCCTGATAGCTGACACACTTTATCGACGAGGTCTCGATGGTTCTCTCCTTTAATATCTTGAACATGATGAATCTGAAACTGTTTTATGAGAATTTCATGAAGGTATTGTGGTACTCATTCAAGTGGTCTTACTCTAGCTAAGAAACTCCTACGCTTGGGATTATTGGTCAAACATGGAGAGAATCTTTTCAATTTGTTAAGAAGTGCAAGAGTTGTCAATTCCATGGAAATATCATATATGCACTGACGTAGAAGCTACAACCATTCATATCAACCTGGCCTTTCTATCAATGGGGACTTGATCTTGTGGGTAAGATTCATCCATCTTCCTCTAATGGACATAAATTCATAATCACAACCACTGAGTATTTCACAAAGTGGATTAAAGTTGTCCCATTAACCATGATCATTGGTAAATAGATTTCCTCTTTCATCCTGAACTACATTGCCTGTCGGTATGGCATCCCTAGCTTCATTGTCACTGAAAATGGTAGATCCTTCAAGAAACAAGATGTACAAGAAATTTGTGAAAAATTTCATATCCAACACCAATTTTCCACACTCTATTATCCTCAAGGGAATGACCAAGCAGAAGCTTCAAATAAGACAATTTAAAAAATCCTGAATAAACCTATCAACGATGCTCGATGTGACTAGCATGTTCAACTAAACCCTACCTTGTGGGTGTACCGTACTAGCATCCACACCCCTACATGAGCCACACCATATGCCTTTGTGTATGGATTAGAATCCATCTTACCCATTGAGGTTGAGTTACCTTCACTCCAGGTATCATTGAAAGGAAACATTTTAGAGGAAGACTATCGAGTATCCAGACTACAGGAGTTGGAATTGTTAGATGAACACTGTCAACATGTTGTTGATCATCTGAAAGCTTATCAACAAAGAATTTCAAGGAGCTATGACCACAAGGTAAGACCAAGAACATTTCAGGGTGGAAACTTGTTACTAAAAGAGAATCATCACAATCAACGAGATTGAGAAAAGAAGGGAAATTTTGAACCTAATTGGCTAGGTCCTTTTGTCATTGTATTAGTTTATGGATCTGAAGCATATTAGTTATCTACACCCGAAGGGAACCTGTTTGAAGAACCTATCAACAACATTCATCTCAAGAAGTTTTATACATAACACATCTAGTGCATGGTTTAAAAAGAAGAAAAATCCAAAAAAAGAAAAAAAGCAAAAAAATCCAAAAAAAAGTAAGAAAAGGAAAAAATACAAAAAAAACAAGTAAAAATAAAATAAAAACTCAAAAAAACCATAAAATCAAAAAAAGTGCAATAAAAAAAGTAGTGAAAACCTAGCAACAGATGCTATTTGTGATAGATTGGCTTTTCCATCTATTGGAACATGGGTACGTGCAAGATCATGATGGGCCAAAAATTGGCAATATGATGGGTATGCAGCTGACAACTTTATTTTTACCCAAAATTGATGAAACAAAAAGGGTTTTTAAAGGATATTCTCAGCTTTCCACCAATATAAATTATGCCTTACTTTCAATTTAATAAGTAATTATTATTCATTTTCTATTTGAATTATGACTAAAGTCCTAATTGATAGGATGATTGAAAAACATTTATAGCTTTCAAATGGCATCACATTTTTTGAATCCAAAACATGCATCACATTCTATGCTTCACATACTATAGGATTAAAAAAATAAAAAAAATGAATTTCATAAAGTTTTGACCAAGTTAAGGTGGTCAAACATACAAATTTTAATATTTTTTAAAAGTTGTAATAAAAAATCATAATTAATTATTTACTTGGAAAAAGTTACAAAAATATGTATCACATCAGGACATGATTCCTTTACTTAAATCTAAAATATTATAAAAAAATATTATCATTTTATTGTGGTTGGGGTGATTAAACAGGACACCTACTTCTTATTTTTCCCTGAAATTTAAGTACTCTGCATTGAAATTTCAAGTTTTCACCAAATAGATTTTTTTTCTTTTTAAACAAACCTAGTAGTTTAGAAACTACATTAAATTTACTACAGATTCTATTCTTACATATTTTTGAAATAATATAGATAACTTATGTAAATTTTTACGTCAAGTTGTCTAACTCTGATTTTTCTAATTTTTTTGCCACTTAAGGGCTTGCTTTTTCCATGATGATCCTGCACATATGTGTTGATCATTTGCTTTTCACCATCATTATGCATCTCCATCATAAAACAAAAAGTACATATCTGGGAATTGCAATCGTGTCTCACCTTGGCTTGGCGATCATTGTGCAATAAATGGTTGGTTCTCACTAGAGGAAAAATCCTAAACTCACTTGGGGCAATCTACTTTGAGCATTAAAAGAATAGACAAGCAATGGTAAGACAACACAAAAAACATAACAACCACACCAAAACTCAACATTGAACATCAATCACAATTTTTAGAAAACCAACCTTCCAAATCAACAAGATCAATCCAAATAAATCTCACTGGATTATGTTCTTTTGAATCATGGTTTAATCACTTTAGCATAAATGTTCAAACTATTGTATCTTGATTTTTGTTATCATTTCTCTGGAGCAACTCAAGGATGTCATGGACTAAAGAAGCTATGATGGAGTATGATATTTTTCTTTGTCTGTTGTTTGTGAGTTGATCATTACTACTATGTAAATTTGTCATGGGACGTGATATACAAAGTATCATTGATGACATTCTAGATTTGCATAGGAAAAGGATTAACTCTTGTTTGTTTTACGCAAGCAATACTTAGGTCATCTTAGTTCAATTATGCCTAGATGCTTGTATTACCTTGTAATATCAAAAATCAATGGAAGTTGTACTTAGGTCATCATGGTTTAATTATAGCATTGGTGTTTGTAATAACTTTCAACATATCAAAAGTTGAATGATGATAACAAGCACAACAAATCAGCTGACAAGATGAAAAAATTGCATATTTAGATTTGCATGGTTAGGATAGATTACATCCATATTAGTTTTGTGTGTGCATTTTAGGTTTTCCAAGGCTGAAATTTTTCAAAATGATTTAATCTCTCATTAAAGGATTGAGTACATTTGACATTAACAAAAAAAAAGATCATGTAGTTGCATAATCATTATCATATCATAGGGTATGTGCAGGATCATCATGGAAAAAGCAGGCCCTTAAGTGGCAAAAAATTTAGAAAAATCAGAGTTAGACAACTTGACGTAAAAATTTGAATAAGTTATCTATATTATATCCCAAATATGTAAGAATAGAATTTTTATCAAATTGAATGTAGTTTCTAAAATGCTAGGTTTATTTTTAAAAAAAATCTATTTGGTGAAAATTTGAAATTTCAATGAAGTAGTACTTAAATTTTAGGGAAAAATAAAGAAGTAGGTGTCTGTCTAACCATCCTCACCACAATAAAATGATAATATTTTTTTATAATATTTTAGACATAATTAGAGAACTCATGTCCGAATGTGATGCATATTTTTTTGTAATTTTTTTCCATGTAAATAATTAATTATAAATTTTTTATTACAATTTTAAAAAATATAAAAACTCATATGTCTGATCACCTTAACATGGTCAAAAATTCATGAAATTCATTTTTTCTTTTTTTAATCCTATAGTATGCAAAGCATAGAATGTGATGCATGTTTTGGATTCCAAAAATGTGATACCATTTGAAAGCTATAGATGTTTTTTGGTCATCCTATCAATTAGGACTTTAGTCATAATTCAAATAAAAATGAATAATAATTATTTATTAAATTCAAAGTAAAGCATAATTTATATTGGTGGAAAGCTGAGAATCTCCTTTAAAAACCCTTTTCATTTCATCAATTTTGGGTTAAAAAAAGTCGTCGGCCACATACCCTACAAATACCTATAATATTGTCATTTTTTGGCTCATCATGATCCTGCACATACCCCATACATACACTAGAAACTTTTACCATTGGTCATCCATCCATGAATTAGATCGTATATTTGCATTAGAAATATACAAAAAAAAAATATAAGGTGCATCACATCTTATCTGCATGATCAAATCTATATTATTTATCATAAAGCATCATCCATAAAAGATATATAGAATCATAATCCATGCATCATTATTGCATCCATACACAACCATGACATAACAATATAAACATCATATTGCATATAGAATGGAAATTAAATGCATTCATCATAAGAATTCATCATAAAAATATGTAGACAACATATAGATCAATGGTCTCCACTGCATCTCATATAATCTCAAAATAATCAATGTCAAGTGTACAATGGTATCACAAAATATGGAGAGATACATCAATAAAATGACAGAAAATCATAAAGTCCTCAACTGAATAAGTGAATACATCAAGTCTTAGTACATCAAATGTGAGCACAAAAATTATGTGATGCTCCCCCTAGACGTTGTAGGCCTTGTTGTGCTTGTTGTTGCACCATTGAATGGACCTACACCTGGATCTCTACCCGATGGATCTCTTAGAAGTACCCTAGTCACACCTCTACTCATACTCCATGACTAACTTCAATATGAACTAACATTGATATACTATGCATAACTAGTGGCACGCCACTCTATAGGAACCACCTAATAATACAATGATCTATAGTACTTTATCTCTTAGGATGAATGCCACACCTCTCTGAGAATATCCCCTGCAAAAGTCCCCTTGGAAACTCTTTGCAATCTATCAGCTAGGGCCTCTACAGGATTATATCTCTATCTCACAACATCTCTCTTCTATTAGAAAGGAAATTTTATCTTGTTCTTGTGCTAGCTATCCTTGTAAGCCCCCCTCATGTAACTGTAAGGCATCTATCTATGCCTATTGCTGATGGGAAGGCACCCAAATCTGAACCTGGGATGGTCCTACCTATTGCTGTCCTGAGGGAACCATAGATATCCTCCTCTAGGGTACTCTAAAATCTAGTATTTATATTCCACCCATATCTCCACCATCTCCATCATCCCATCCGTCCCCACCATCTCCCTCATCATCATCACCATATCCCCCATCCCTCCTCCATCTTGGTGCATGTTGTGGTGCTCTCTCATCATCATCAAATTTTGGTACTGGCTCATTAGGACTAGATATCCTCAGTACAACATGTGTGAAGATATACTCAACATACTCATCTATCATCACACCAGCTGTGATCTGTAGACAATAATCCCATACCTATTCCTGCAATCCAAAATACTCCTTACAAGTTGTATCATAAGATATGGTGGGTCCCCACTCTGGAATATCATGTTGTCTTCAAGCATATAATGCAACTCCCTAGGGCATCCCCTACATGTGGCCATACTAATGAAGAACCCTCATGAGCATGAATCTCTCAATAATAAACTGAGTCTACCCAATCAAATACCTCAAAGTGCAAACATATGGCATCTCAAGATCATCCTCAAGCCACTGCTCATAATCTAAGTATGGTCACCATGTGATGGTCTCTAAATCATCAAGCACTCACTGCCAATACTCCAATTTTCCCAACTTATGCTAGACAATACCACCTGAGTACCTAAAGACATATGGCCTGCCAACTAGACGATCTATCTCTGCTATAGGATGAGTAACAACTATATGCTCCCAAGCCCAAATCAGAAGCAGTGTCACCCCAACTGATAAACTCATAGCTCCAAGATACACCACCTAATGAAGATCATGATATAAATGAGCTAACATATAGGATCCCCATGCATATCAGATCCCCTGATTGATCATCTTCTCTAATATCCTACCCCAACCAACATACAACCCCTTCAAGCTCTGATTGGGACATAAGAAACCTCCAAAAAAATTAGCTAGAACAGTTGGTAATGACTCATAAGAATCAACCATATCTTGCCATGGGATCTCATAATTGCTAATCCTATCATCATAAAAAATCCTCCTCAACACCTCGGTACCCCTTGCTCTGTATGATCATATATGACTAACTCTTCAACCATGAGAATCCCCAATATCTGATACACATCCTCTGGGGTAACCGTCATCTCACAAGTAGCCAGATGGAATGTGTTGTGGTTGTTATGCCATCTCTCACCTAATGTATTCAATAGTCCCATGTTTATCCTATACTGGGCATATTAAGCAAGAAAGATAAACCACATTGCCATATAACATCCAAATCCACCTGCACTAGATGCAGAATCATTTCCCAAGTCTTCGGGTAGCGCTCTTGAGACTAAAGAACTCTTAAGTCCTCCTATAATCATGACATATCACAAATCAACATTTTATCAATAAACCTATCAATCAATCAATCTAATCAGCTCAAATGAGATTTCAATCAAATCTAATAGAGTTCCTATCATTTACTCTCATCCATCATGAGCTCACTCATCATCTATCCTATCATTGACTCTCATCCATCATGAGGTCAATCATCATCTATCCTATCAAATGTCACCAAAACAACGGCTAATGCCATCATCAAGCATCAAAAACAAGGAGAAAAATTAACATTTCATAAATTCTAGTGTCAATGTGCCAAAATAGAGCATCTATGTGCTAGAACAATGGATGCGCTACAAAAATCCATCAATGCACCAAAACATAGCATCTATGTGCTAAAATCCTAAATGTGTTAAAATAGACAACATATGTACCACTCTGTGACATACATGCGCTAAATCTATCGATGTTCCAAAACATTCTAATTATGCGCTATTTTGGAAAAAATATGTGCTAAAAATAAATTTACAGATTTTAAAAACATGTAAGCGCATGAAAAAAACAAATTCAAATATCAAAAGGCAGTTTCTCGAGATACATACTAGAGATCCATATGTGGTGGGGTAGTGGTGTCATCGAACTCACTCGATACGATGAGTGTGGTATGCGATCACCATCTTGCTAATTAGCTCAATCACTCAACTACAAATGAATTCAAATGAACACCTTTTACACCTTTTTACCTTCTAAAGGGGTAAATGGAGGGTATTTAAGTGGGATCATTTTTATTTTCAAAAAGGGCATCAATTAATTAATTAGCAGGGTTAGTATTCTTTATTGGGAGATAACTTGTCTCAAAATCCTAAAAATTTGAAAATCCTCATAAAATCATAAAAATTCAAAAATTCAAAATCCTAAAAATTCAAAAATTTCCCTGATTTATCTCCTGAGGGGGCATACACGCATCATCACTCAAAAATTAGCGTCTAGGGCATATCAAATTTTTTTATCAGCACTATCAACAATTTTTTTTTTTTGAAGCAATATGTCGCAAACACATCACTTCAAAGATGGGAAAAATGTATACACTCAAATTTGGTCTAGAGGATTAATTACATACAAGTTATTTAATTAATAATCTTTAATTCCTCTACTTATAAATAAATTGAAAAATTTATTTATATAGTTCATTTTATCTAATTCTTCCTATCCTAAATCATTTTCCTCATAGCTTAATTAAATGAACAAATTTAATTAGTTTGGTTTATTTAATTAACCTCCTCTCATTAAATGTGAATCTTAAACTCAAATTTAAGAACATTTCTACTAACTTCTTCCCACCTTCCACCTCATCATGTGTCTCAAGAAACTAAATATTTCTAATATTTAATTTGGCATTTATCATCAACAAATTATGACTAATTTGGGAAACTTGGCCTTCATCTCCATTTTATTCCTCTTCACATTTGGAAGTTTATTCTTATGAAGGGAAAAAACTCCCATTTTTTCTCTAACCTCTTCATCTTCAACCATCCATTCTCCAGATCGAATCCAGACCATTGATTTTTGCCACCAAGGCTCATGCCTTGGAAAATATATAAATAGGCCCTCATTTACAACAAAAAGAGAGAGAGATGAGCATTTGTAGCAATTACACTCTGTAGCATTTTCATCAACATTGTCATTTTAGTGAGCATTTTAGTATTAGCAATTTAGCATCAAGTAGTTTAATCATGGAATTTTCATTAGAAACATCTTTATTACAATAGTTTAATCATATTTTTTCCATTAGTAGCATCATAGCAACATTATTATCTTTGCATATCATCTACAACTAGCTTATCAATCTTGTAATGTAGGGAACATCTCTTGCATTTCCAACATCTCTCATTCTCCAGGTTGTCATTTGGAAAGTCATGTGCACAAACAATCTAAGAACAAAATGACTTAAAGAATCCTTGTAGATAGAGGACAATGAGACACCATTGGGGAATTGTTTGTTTCAATTTGATTGTTATTTGAATTCCTTGATATAATGTTTCATTGTGTGCCATAGAAAAAAGGACCCTTTGGTTGACATAAATTGATTCATGATAAAATGGGCTTAATGAGGTCTTAATCTAGTGTTGTGAGGTGATTTATGCATCCACACTAGGTCTTGGACCCTTGCAAATTGAATAACATGCTTTCAATGACGTCTTGTAAAGGTGTTGTAAAGTCTTGTAAAGGATTTTCATGCTTTTCTAGACTTAATTAACCTATTTCTCCCTAATTCAACAATATAAAAAATATTTAATTACATTATCACATCAATCTAGAAGGTTTTTGAATTAAACTTAATGATAAACTAGTGTTTTAATATGTCTTTCACATTCACATTGGTTCTTGTGCCTTCCTAGGCTATGTGGTCCTCATTTTAGTGTTGTAAAGTGTATTTAGTCACACTTTCACATTGAAATTTTTGTCCCAAGCCCTAATTACTCTTTACATCATCATTAATAGGTCCCATATTAACCCATATTATGCATCCTGAGGCTTAAATTGATCAAATACCTGACAAGGTTGCATTTTAGACCTTATTTCCTAATCTATTGGCATCTGAGCTGTCAAAATAGCCCCTGTGGAACCCATTCCCCATGCATGGCGAATCAGTCCCATCCAGGTGGGACCCATTCTCCATGTGTGGCGAATGAGTCTCATTTGGCTCAATTTTGACCTTTGAGTAGGAAAAAAGTGAAATTTAAGTTTAATTTTGCTTCATGTCAGCTTGTGATGAAGTATTAATAGGTAAAAAAGGTGAATTCCCTATAAAATCACCTCTCTAAAATCATTTAAACATTTTTCTCACATCCACTAACTTAATCCATATATTCATCCACCAATCTTTCATCTCAAGTCAAGCAACTTAGGGTTTTATCATTTCAAGACGTCAAGAAAGCTTCCTAAGACATTCAAGGCCTGAATCTTCCTCCATTGATGTAGATTTTCAAGATCAATCATCATGGAAAGGTAATAAATTCCATTATTGCATATCTCATTGCTTTCTTTCATCATTTTGGTTTAATTACCTAAATGGGGTTTGACTAAGGCAAACCCCCATGCCCTAACATTCACCATTTCTTCTTCTCTTCTTGTGTATTTGTAGATTTAGGTCTATTGGAAGCTTAGAAATCATTGAAGACCAAGTTGAAAATTTGTTCAAGTCTTCTCATTCAAAAAATCAAAATATCAACAAAATTTCATTTTCAGACCCGTAAATTAGAGTTTCGGAAGTAGATACCTGTAGGGCATCAAAGTGAAGATCGGAAGCTTCAAAATCCACCTTTGAAAATATAGAAATTTAAAAGTGGACTCATTCGCCATGTGTGGCCAATGAGTCCCACCCCAAGGTCAGTTTTTGGATTTTTACATTTTTAGATACCCTTTTGTCAGAAACAGGCTCTGGTATAGTTTGGCAGAATTGGGACTAATTCACCCAGAATGGTGAATGAGTCCCTCTAGGCCTAAAATTCAGCATCAAAAGTGTTTCAGATGCAATTTACAGTCTCCCTCAAGCTTCTAGGTGCACACTTCAAGTTTCATTCATTTCTATTTAGCTTTGCATTCGTTTCTAGTTCATTGTTGCATTACATAATGTGTTTTCAAACATCACTTGTTTCTTAGGCTTTGCATTCATATTCGATCAATTTCATAGCTTAATTTCACTTAGATCATTCCATTTAGTCAAAATAACATCACACATAGCAAAATTTGAATGAACCTAGCTAGATTCTTTGGCCCTACTTTCTCCGTTTAGGTGGAAAACCCTAGAAGTGCTAGAAAGGATTGGGGTGCCAAAAATCTACAGTTCACATTGGTGTTTTTTATAGGTTTTATTTGATTATTCACATTATTCATACACACACATCTTAATCAACCAATAGGACATCCATGAGCTCTTTAACTATGATGCACAGTCATCCGATCATATTATATGTTGAATGTATGCAATTGCCCTCCTAGCCAAATCACTATAGAACAACTGAAAGCAACCTTGCACAAACTCTATAGAATGTGTGTGATCATCACTAATGTAAAAGTGGTACTCCATCAATACCTTCCTGCTATCCTCTATACTATCAACTACAGGAATGAATGCTATGTGCACAAATATAGAAAATTGTGTGGAATTATAATATTGTGATTGCACCTCATGCTATGGATGTAGAGTGTAGTTCTCTATAAATTTGACCACTAAAATAGTGATGCCAAGTTGAAAGGTGTCCTTGCATAACTTGAATTGCAAGTCCAACCATCGAGCTCTATGGGTATGCCTTGCATACTCATACACTATATTGTCATGAAATGTAGTCCATAAATTGATACACTAGAATATTTTGAATAACCAAATCACACTTTTTTTCTTGATTACCATATTTTGTATTGTAGTCCACTATTTTATGCTTGTTGAACTCTACTAGTTCCTTTCCAATCACATGTGTGCTATCCATATGTTCATATATTGCCATACGTTGTAAGCCACCACAATGTTAACATGTGCCATCCAAGCATTATTTCCTATAGAATATATGACCTTCCTCTCTTTCACATAATTTTTTTTATAAGAAGTCTCTTGAAGATGTTGGTGGGGCATGTATGCCACAATCCTACAAAACACTTTTAGTATGCAAATCTAAACATATAGAATGATAAACATCAAAATGGTTAGAAAATTCATTATGTAATCTACAACTAATGTGTGTGTGATTTATCTTGACATAAAAAGTTTTAAGCATTTCAAAATATCTTTGAAATTTTTTAATTTGAGGATAATCCTCTAGAAATTTATGAAAAAAATGTGTTTGTCATATCCAAAAAATGCTTTGGATGTGGCTCATGGCTTCAACTACTAATTCTCCTTACCACATCCACTTGATTTAGAGACACCCTTGTCTTATTCTTACAATAGTCTTCAATTAGTGATCTCAATACTTCAACAATTGGTCTATCTTTTTGTGGTAGTCTTGCAAAGAATGTCAATAATTTAGTGGAATTGATGTCCTTAATTCTTTGGTGCCTTTGAATGACTCTTGATAAATTTTTCTATTAATTCTCAATTGTTGACTCATCTTTCCAATGAGATGAGCTTTCCTCATTTAATTACTTAAACTATTATCAATTTAATTACATTTCATGTAACATTACTATCTTTTGATCATGAGGTCTTACCCACACTCTTATATGCATCCATTAGATTCTTCACAATAGTTTTTTCACTTGAAGCATCCAATGTTCTCAACCCAAGAATATTCATGATGGACCTATACTTTATACTTCGTATCATTTCAAAAAATAGTTGACATCTTACGGTCTGATTTAACTTTTCAAAGAACACTCTCCAAATATTATGTGTATATCTTCTACAAGTGTGTTGTGGAATCTTACCTTCCATTGGCTGCAAAATATCCTCATCAATATCAATAAAAAAAATTGGCTTTCTATGCAAAATTATAGGTGGTGTTCTCAAAGGTAAATTCATCTCAACATTAGGAATTTTATCAATATTTAAATGGGATGGGCTGGACGGCATACCTTCAATCAAGGATGGAATAGATGATGTACCTTGAGTTGGAGATGGGAATGATGGAATACCTCCTTCCTCAAATTTGAGTGATGATATACTCCCAAACTTGATATGTAGTAGATGGTGTCCCTCCATATTCACTTGTTGTATAGGGTGTGTCTCCAACTATGGTATTCAAATATCTCTTACCACAAAGGTTTCACATTCGTTCCCTTTGTGCCACCAATTCTATATCTCTTCTTGATGGTTGAGGTTCCTTTTCAATTGGCATGTTATCATCAATCGTTTCCAATTTCTTCTTCTCATGATGTTCCCTCATCCATGCTGCTTTCTTTTCATTCTTAGCATCTATCTCTTCCTGTGTTGGTTTAATCCTTGATCATTTCCTCGACATGATAGATAATTTTATCTATACCATGATAAAGAGACAATTATTAGTTCCTAAAAAATGGATCCATACAAATAAATGAAATATGTCTTTCAACCCTTCATACAAAATACTTACAATCATCTTGTAGAAGAGTAAATGTCACTCAACCATGATGAATAAACAAGTTCAATAAGAACACAAGGAAAATGGAAAGCTATTTTTTTTGGAAGTATTTCTAATAGAGACAAAGCTCACATGAATTTTTTGATGGAATACCTTAAAGAAATGTGGTCTCGTGGAATGCCATGATTGGAAGATAGGCACAAAATGGAAGCATGGACAAGGCATGTGAATTGTATGACAAAATGTTATGGTAAACATGTATGTAAAATGTGGTAGCATAGACAATCTAGTGAGCTCACTAGATTGTCAATGTGAGGTAGTAGGTTGTTTGAAAAAATGCCCCACTATCTTGTCAATGCAATAGAATTGAAAAGGTAGTGGCTTGTTTATAAAAATTCATCATAGAAATGGGATCTCATGGTGACTATGAGGCATTACATCACTGTGAGACCCCATTTCTATGAGGCATTTTTTCAAACAACCCACTACCTTGCCAATTCTACCACATTGACAAGCTAGTGGGATCACTAGCTTGTACATCATCGTGAGAACCCATTTCTATGAGGAATTTTTTCAAACAACCCACTACCTTTTCAATGCTACCACATTGACAAGCTAGTAAGCTCACATGAATTTTTTGATGGAATTCATTAAAGAAATGTGGTCTCGTGGAATGCCATGATTGCAAGATAGGTACAAAATGGAAGCATGGACAAGTCATGTTAATTTTTAACAAATTTTTTTGGTAGACATGTATGAAAAATGTGGTAGCATATAAACATCTGTTAGCTCACTAGCTTTTCAATGTAGTAGCATTGACAAGGTAGTGGGATGTTTGAAAAAAGCCTCATAGAAATGGGGTCTCATGGTGCTACCACATTGACAAGCTAGTGAACTCATTAGCTTGTCAAAGCTCACATGAATGTTTTGATGGAATGCCTTAAATAAATGTGGTTTGTGGAATGCCATGATTGGAAGATAGGAAAAAAATGCAATCATGGACAAGGAATGTGAATTGTTTGACAAATTTTTTTGGTAGACATGTGTGCAAAATATGGTAGCATAGACAAGCTAGTGAGCTCACTAGCTTTTCAATACGGTAGCATTGACAAGGTAGTGGGTTGTTTGAACAAATACCTCATAGAAATGGGTTCTCACGATGATGTACAACATCATGAGAACCCATTTCTATGAGGCATTTATTCAAACAACCCACTACATGAGAACCCATTTCTATGATGAATTTATTCAAACAACCCACTACCTTGTACATCACAATGAGAACCCATTTTATGAGGCATTTATTCAAACAACCCATTACCTTGTAATGTGGACCTTGGAATGGGGAATGACATCTATCAAAACATAAAAAAGGGGAGATTTTCATGAGTGTTATGGTTGCAATTTCCTTAATAGAGACATGTGAAATGTGAATGCATAGACAAGGCACACGAACTATTTGACAAAATACCTCCACCAAGATGAATAAACAAGTGCAATAAGAACACATGGAAAATGGAAAGCTAGTTTTTTAAAATTATTTCTATCTTGCAAGAATTTATTAAATGTTACTTTGCTATGTAGCCATTTTCTAATGTATGACCTACGAATATAATGTCCACAAATAGACATGTATGAAAAATATGGTAGCATAGACAAAGTTCACATGTATCATTTGATGGAGTTCATTAAAGAAATGTGGTCTCATGAAATGCCATGATTGCAAGATAAGAACAAAATGGATTTTTTAAAATACATTAAAAAATTTCAAGAAGATACAAATGGATTGAGTATAAATCCAAATTCCACAACTTTTTTGAACATCCTACCTTGGAAAATGGTATCCACGCATCAATCAAATCATTGAAAGAAAGGAGGATTGTTTGATAAAATGTTTTGGTAGACATGTATGGAAAATTTGGTAGCATAGATAAGGAAATCTAATGTTTGAAAAAATTCCTCAAAGAAATGTGGTCTCATGGTGATGCACATCACCATGAGACTGGATTTCTTTGAGGAATTTTTTCAAACAACGAATTGCCTTGTCTATGTTGTTTGATAAAACACTTTGGTAGTCATGCATTGAAAATTTGGTAGCATAGACAAGGAAATCAACTATTTGAAAAAATTCCTCAAAGAAATGTGGTCTCATGGTGATGTGAATCATCATGAGACCACATTTATTTGAGGCATTTTTTCAAATAGCCAAATGCCTTGCCAATGTTGTTTCATAAAATGCATTTGTAGACATGTATGGAAAATTTGGTAGAATAGAAAAGGCAATAAATTGCTTTGGTAGAACTATTTGACAAAATTCCTCAATGAGATATGTCCTCATGGACTACAATTATTGTAGGCTTTGCAAAAAATGGATTTGTTGAAAAGGCCTTAGAAAATTTCAAGAAAATGAAATTTCTAGGTGTAAAACCAAATTCCACTCTACTTTCCAACATCCCCCATGCCTATACCAAAATGGAAGCTTTGAAATGGACATCCATAGAAAAGGATTGAAAAATGATGTATTATATTACATACTTATAACTACTCTCATATATATGTATATACAAGATTTGGAAGCATACACAAGGTAGGTCAATTGTTTAACAAAATGACTCAAAGAGATGTGGTTTAAAATGTAATTGAAAAGTGTAAAGAATTGTGTAGTTAAAAATGTGCCAATATAGGCTAAGGTTATAATGAGAAACTTTAGTGTAGAAAAATGTCATTTTTCACATTTTCACACTTAATGTAGGAATAATTAATTATAAATTGGACTTAATATTTCCTTGATCTAGTGTTGTGATGTGTTTTACACATCCACATTAGGTATTGGGCCCTTTTAAAACTAAGTAAACCTAAATTTTTCCTTAATTTACTTTTGTAAAGTGTATTTATTCACACTTTCACATTAAATTTAGGAGGATTGTAAGTTAAATGGGCCTAATCTAGTGTTGTAATGTGTTGAACACTTTCAGATTGGATTTGGGGCCCTTTTTAGCTGAATCGACCAAATTTTTCCTTAATTTAGTGTTGTAAAGTGTATTTATTTACACTTTCAGATTGGATTTTGTGCCCTCTTTCATCTATTACTGTAATACCATCATTAATAGGCCCCTAAGACCCTATATTATGCATCTCAAGGCATATTTTAACTAAATCTTGACATAGACATCAAATAAACTTAATTTCTTAACACCCTGACACTTTTGCCACCTAAAAAGGCCTTGTGGGACCCATATACCACCTTGGTCATATGAGTCCCATTCAAGTGGAACCCATATGCCAGGTGTGGCATACGAGTCCCATTTGGCCCCTTTTAGGGTTTTGAGCAAGAAAATCTATGTTTTAAATTCAAATTTTATGGATGTCGGCCTCTGGGATCTACTAAATGGTCATTTGGATGCATTACCTATATAAACAAGGTCTCAAATCATTATTTCATCCAAGTAAGATTAATCATTCATGATATCAAGTCAATGACTTAAGAGTTAAGCATTCCAAGACTTTACAAGATCATCAAGAGAGCATTCAAGATCATTTCTAAGGCATTCAAGGGTAGATTCTTCATCATTTGTTGTAGCAATTCAAGATCCATCATCATGCCAAGGATATCAAGCACTAATAATTTTTTTGAGCTAGTATTGTGATGTTGCATCCAAGATCCAAGGTTAAGCATTATTTTACACTTATTTCAAGATCTAGATCTACATCCATCATGGCCACATCATGGTGAGTTGTAGATTTACAAGACATCATTCAAGGTATCATTGCTCATGTTTCATGTCATATATTTCATGTTTCATGTTCATATTTCATTATTTCATCTTTTGGTTTAATTACCTAAAAGGGATTTGACCAAGGCAAACCCCTATTCACTAACAATCAACAAGTTTTTCTCCTCTTTAAATGTGTGATTTTAAATCTAGGTGTCTTGGAGCTTGAAGGATATTTGAATATTAGGTTACAAGCTTGAAGGAAGTTGTTGGAGTTGTCTCCCCACTTGAAAGGTCATGGAAAGACTTCTACCTGCCTGAAATCGAAGTTTTAGATCCAAAAGCAAGGTGTGGTACAAAGAGAAGAGATTGGAACCTTGATTCAGATCTTAACCCTCCAAAAAGGCCTACTGGTACTGATAGGCCACTTGTGGTGTATGAGTCCCATTCTAATGATTTTCCAAAATTCAGTAGCTTCAGATCAGACACTGCCAGATTCCTATTTTGGCCCAATAACCCTAGTCTGGGATAGATACACCTAGACTGGCATATGAGTCCCAGTCAACATCAAAATTAGTGTTTTTAGCATTCCCAGTCCTCATTCAGGCCTCTTCAAGTTTCCAGGTGCATGCCTCTAATTTTACATCTTTTTTTATGATTTATATGTATTTTTAGGCCATTCATTCAAGTTTCATGCATCACTAGGTTTGAACATTAGATATTCCATTTCACTAGTCTTTCCAAGCCCTAGCTTGGTGGTGAACCCCTCATCAAACCTTAGTTAGTCATTAATCAAACCATAGGACAACCCTATTGCAAGATCTCCTTCTCCTTTACATAGTTCAGATTGAGATCTCTAGGGTTATCCTTGAATGAGAGTGTGGAAGTTTGTTATTCTATCCCCCAAGCATAGAACCTAAAAAATTCAAGCTTTCACTAAAAAACAATGATGAACATGGAATATTCATAATAACAAAATCAAAGCATTGTATTAAGCATGTATGATAAGGGATGATAAATAAACATAACAAAATTAAGGAAAATGTAAAGAAAATGTGTAAAGACTTCACATACCTAAAAATTAAGATTCAAATGGAGTTCTACCCAATTATGTATTCTTTGTTTCTTCTTGCATGAAACTCCTCAACAATTTGAGTTTTTCATAAGCTTGTTGCCTTTTTAACATTCAATTGTATATCACTCTTGAATAGAATTATACTAACAACAATACAAATAACCAATGTATAATGTTAAATTCCTACAATTCAATCACAATTAACTTTGCAACACTACCAAAATTGAGACTTGAATTGATATACATCAAATTTGATGTGAAAACTCTATTATTTCCTCCTTCCTAAGTTGGAAAACCATAAAAGGTGGTGAAAAGTTCATGCAAAGGTGGTACAATGTGAAAAATTTCCATGTGCACTTTCCAACAACATAAAAAATCTTTTTTTTTTGTAACACACGCATAAGTAGGAGAATAACAAAGCATGTGGTCCTTGATCATGGGTTTTCTAACCTTTTTACCATTTTTAGAGCAAGCCAAAGTGTGTACGGAGTGAGCAAGATGGAGTGGGAG